>CM076666.1:2911982-3001845 GCA_038496675.1 Rachycentron canadum
AAATAATATTATATACTATATACTATATAATAATATAGTAAATTTTTGAAATTTATTTTAAATATACAATTTAGTAATTTAATATTTTAAACATATTTTAGTGAATTTGATATTTTGAATATCTAATTTATTAATTCAGTATTTTAGATAAATAATGTAGTGATTTGATGTGTTAATTATGTCAGATTTTTTAAAAATATATATTTCCAAGTGTTTCCTCAATAAATGTGCCTCAGCCTGTAATTTTTCTCTGTTTATTTATTTACAGATGAAGAAATTAGCCCGCAGACAGCAGCAACAGCAGGAGCAACACAACAGCCAAAGGCTAGGCCAAGGTGAGGATTTATCATCTGTGTGTGTTTACTGTACTGGTTAACTGGTTGGCTGCTTTCTCCAGTGTTACAAAGAAATCACCACTGATATCCATCTGCAACATATAATCTGTCTGTAATAATTGAAAAATGAAATCTAGATTGTTTATGAATTATTTGGAGAAACAGCTTGAAATATTAAATTTATTATGGGGACAATAAACAGAGAAGAGTCACTCAGCAAACACTCCCAGTTTTGCGGGCTTTAGTATGAGACCCATCCTCTGAAGCCAGAGCGACATCTCTGCTGGTAAATATGAGTTTTTCCAGCGACAGAGCAGTAAAGTGGGAGCCACGAGTCTCTTTGCAGCACAGCTCGTCATGGCTAGCAGGCTTATTGCCACTGTGGTCTCACAGCAGATATGAGCAGACAGTATAGATAAGTGTCTCAGTGCTTTGGCAAGCACTGCCTCTATCTGTTCGGGGACTTCCAGTGTGTCAATATTGACATAGCAGCCGGGTTTATTATAGTGGAAGCTGCTGCTGTTAACCAAATGAGCAAAGCAAACCAACAAATGGAGGTTGTTTGAAGTTGATGTTAAGATGAGATGAAGCCTCTTGGACAACAGTGAGACATCCAAACATCAATCAAACAGTCGGTTATGACAATGCATTTACAATGCATGGTATATAGTACAGTATAGACAGCGCCTTTGTAAGGAAGCATTTGATGTACAGTATTCACAGTCTGTAGAAAAAGCATGGATGTGGCATCTGAGTTCTTGTGTATGGGGATGTTCGGTGTTTGACGCTCTAGAGGAAGAGAATCCTCTTTTCTATTGCTATTTTAGTGAGTCCATATGCTTTGTATATATATATTTATATGTTCAATACATATCCATGGACAAAAGAATAAGTAAAAGAAATTAATTAAACAACTATTAAGGCAACGCAGCCAAAAAACATTTCAGGCATCAAAGGCCAATTTTTAGATGTGAAGATGTGACACTTTTGTTTGCACTTGTAACATGGGTGGATCAGTTAATAATTTGATCATTAATTACCAGCAAATACAAGTGAGGAGCTGACTGCTGACTGCACCCCCCTTTGGACATGGTTTGAAATGCACTGTAGTCAGATGTTGAACAGGCGTCTCTCTAAGATGCTGGGCTAATGTACACTGTTAAAATGACAGCTGTGAGTCAACCATGTGTTTGCTCTAATTGATAGAGGTTAGCCAACAAGCTTAACTGTAAATGTTGCACCTAAACAGCTAAATTACACAACCTTCTTCTGGAAATTTTTATCGAAATGAATACAGCACCAAGCCAACAGCCTAGAAGGTGAAGACACAAGATTAATAACTTGTTGTAACCCTACTACTTGTTGCCACTGACCATTACAGAGGTGATATCAGGGTGTATGGAGGGCCTGCTCAGCTCCTACTCTGGGCCACTACCTCCAAACCAGCAGCAGCACCTGGTGACCATGGAGCGCAACGGCTACAACACTGACCCCTTCCAGCAGGGCCTCACCCCACCACAGATGCCTGGTGACCATATGAACCCCTATGGTGAGCTTCACACCCCATAAACACTGTGCCTGTGTGTTTAGCTATAGCTTGTGTCTTTTCTTTTATGTGGACTTGTTTCCTCTAATGCAAATGTAGACTAGAGACTCAGCTTCTCAGATCTCATCAGTGAATCTAGTGAGTTAAATGTTTTCAAAGACAGCAACACAGCTGTTGTATTTGACCTGTCTTTTTTGCTCCTACCAGGTACTGACTCCTTTGTCCATGACATTGACAGTGACAACTCTCTCACAAGTCTAAGTGACTGCTTCATGGCCACTGCAGACATAGGCTCCTTGCAGGCTCGGGCGGAGAACCCCATTGACCGCCTGTATTCGATGCAAAGCTCCTACTTTGCCTCTTGAGATCCCACCCCACCCACCACACCACCTCCCAGGCCGTGAGCAGTGAGAACACGAAGTGCAGTCATGTGACACAGGCCACAGGGTTGTCCTGCAAGACATGAATCAGGAAGCAGGGAAATATGGCCGCAGGACCCAATCCACCAAATATACCTGACTGACCTCCACCAGCCAAAGGATAAGGAAAACTTGAAACTGACACTTGACGGTGTCACATATCCCCGCTTTACAACTGGGCTCATTTTGTTGAAGAGACAGCTGTCAACATTTGTACAAATATCACAGCAGAATTGTTTCTTATGGAAAGATCAAGTCAGAGATTTATTGGAAATTTACTCCAGGTCAACAGTGTAGCAGAAACATTGGGCTACGTGCTTCTCATTAGGTAACACAGTTAGATCCATTATTAATGTTGTATGTTGTTTTTAATGGGACAGTTAAGCAAATACAGTTTGGTGTTGTAATTTTAGCCAAGCACCAAGTTTTTCCGGCCTTTAAACCAACCGGTCCATACCTGTCGCTGAGCTCACACAGGATAATGTTGTATATGTAAATACTGTTTTTCAGAATCATCCATTGTCGCATGTTAGGAATGGACAGCGATTTATTTATTCCCCACCAATGTGCTGGTATGCAATAAATCAAAAAAAATTCTATTTAAAAATACAATATGATCCCATTGTGATGTTCAAAAAAACCACCCTAATTCATTTTGACTCTGATATTTATCATTGTATTTGTGTTGGTTTAATGAGTGTGTAAATTAGTATCTCTTTGCTATTTATTTTTCCATAGACATCCTCTGGAATGCATTTTAAATCTCCAAACCTAACAAAAGTGTTGGTACTTCAAATAAAAATGCATTCTCTTCAATATTTATTGTTTTTGTTTTGTTGAATTACAAACAGTGGGGAAGAATCGTGCCCTTTATAAAAGGGGGATAGGACTGTGGCAACACGTCTTTTTCTTCCAGTCAGAAACATGCTAGAGTGATGACATTCATGGCGCACATGCTCCATTAGATGTATTTTTAACTGTCGTGACCTATTTTTTGGATTAATCAAAACTTACTTAGTTTGAATCGTTGCTTTTTTGACCTGGAAGTATCAACATGTGCCAGGGGAGCAAGCCAGCCCATGTTGTTCTGTCCTGGCTAACAGGGTGGGCACGGTTGCAACAAATGATTGTAATAAATGTTGTACTGTAACAATACAATACAAAACATTGCATATTTTCAGATTACTATGGATGGTCGCACAAAAAAAAAAGTTAATTAGTGAAATTTGCTTTTAATATGTTGCAACTCAATCAAATGGTTTTGTTTCCTAACAATAATCAATGATACAGTGGTTTGCAAAAGTATTCATACCCTTTGAACTTTTCCACATTTTGTCACATTATGGCCACAAACATAAATATATTTTATTGGAATTGTGAAGTACAAAGAAAATTGTACATGATTTTAATTTTTTTTTACAAATAAAAAACTGCAAAGTGTGGTGTGCAAAAGTATTCGGCCCCTGAGTCAATACTTTGTGGAACCACCTTTTGCTGCTATTACAGCTGCAAGTCTTTTGGGGTATGTCTCTACCAGCTTTGAACATCTAGAGACTGAAATTTTTGCCCATTCTTCTTTGCAAAACAGCTCAAGCTCAGTCAGATTAGATGGAGAGCGTTTGTGAACAGCAGTTTTCAGAGGTCTGGACTTTGACTGGGCCATTCTAACACATGAATGTGTTTAGTTTTAAACCATTCCATTGTAGCCCCGTCTTTATGTTTAGGGTCGTTGTCCTGCTGGAAGGTGAACCTCCGCCCCTGTCTCAAGTCTTTTGCAGACTCCAACAGGTTTTCTTCCAGGATTGCCCTGTATTTGGCTCCATCCATCTTCCCATCAACTCTGACCATCTTCCCTGTCCCTGCTGAAGAGAAGCCCCCCCAGAGCATGATGCTGCCACCACCATGTTTGACAGTGGGGATGGTGTGTTCAGAGTGATGTGTAGTGTTAGTTTTCTACCACACATAGCGTTTTACATTTAGGCCAAAAAGTACAATTTTGGTCTCATCTGACCAGAGCACCTTCTTCCACATGTTAGCTGTGTCCCCCACGTGGCTTCTGGAAAACTGCAAACAGACTTCTTATGGTTTTCTTTTAACAATGTCTTTCTTCTTGCCTCTTCCATAAAGGCCAGATTTGTGCAGTTGACCAATAGTTGTCCCGTGGACAGATTCCCCCACCTGAGCTGTGGATCTCTGCAGTAGGTCCAGAGTCACCATGGGCCCCTTGGCTCCATCTCTGATCAGTGCTCTCCTTGTTCAGCCAGTGAGTTTAGGTGGACAGTTGTGTCTTGGTAGGTTTGCAGTTGTGCCATACTCTTTCCATTTCCAGATGATGGATTGAACAGTGCTCTGTGTTGTTCAAAGCTTGGGAAATCTTTTTATAGCCTAGCCATTATTGTATAGCCATATGTATTTGTACTGAGATTAGATTACACACAGGTTGACTCTGTTTAGTCACTAGGTCAACATTCGATCATTCAACAATCATCAGGCAACTTCTGAAGGCAGTTGGTTGACTCAGAGGAAAGGGGGCTGAATATTTTTGCACATCGCACTATTTAGTTTTTTATTTGTAAAAAAAAATTTCAAATCATGTATAATTTTCTTTGTACTTCACAATTGTGTGCCACTTTGTGTTGGTCTTTCACATAAAATTCCAATAAAATATATTTATGTTTGTGGTCGTAACGTGACAAAATGTGGAAAAGTTCAAGGGGTATGAATACTTTTGCAAGCCACTGCATCTCTACCACTGCTTGTTGAAACCAGTCTGGATCCAGAATTTTGAAAAATCATCTGATACCAGTGTCAGCAGTTATTGTGACAGTCCTTGGGTTATAATACTCTGATGTCTCCATATCCATTGGAATAGAGCTTCATAAAAATCTGTCCAGTTGCCCTGTCGTCATTACAGCTCATCACTTCCATTCTCCCAAACTTACATCAAATCCAGACCACGACCAGCTGCCTCTGTCAAACCTGGCTGCTCTCTCTCATTCTTCTTCCTGTACATGTATCCTGATGAAGGAGATTTATCTATTACTCATCAGTCCATTCTCTTTGCTCTTGTTTTCCTCCCCTCAGGATAAAATAAAGCCATAACACTATGGTTATCCTTCCATTATACCCACCTTTACCTGATGGCACTGTCTCCCATCTGCACTGTCACATGACTCCAGGAGATCCTAGATTGGACTGAGATCTGGGGAATTTGGAGCCAAGTCAACACCTTGAACTGGTTGTTGTTCCTCAAAGCTCCTGAACCATTGTTGCAGTGACATGGAGCATTATCCTGCTGAAAGAGGCCACTGCCATTAGGGAAGACTGTTTCCATGAAGGGGGGGACTTGGTCTGAACCATGTTTAGGGAGGTGGGACGAGTCAAAGGAACATCCACATGAATGTGGATGGTTTCCCAGCAGAACATTGTCCTCAGCATCACACTGCCTCCACCAGCTGCTCTTCTTCCCATAATGCATCCTGGTGTCATTGTCTTCCCCAGCTAAGAGATGCACACTCACCCAACCATCCACATAATATAAAGAAAACCTGATCCCTCAGACCAGACCACGTTCTCCCATTTCTCCATGGTCCAGTTCTGATGCTCCTGTGTCCATTGTAGGATCTTCTGGTGGTGGACAGGGGTCAGCATGGACAGCCTGACTGGTCTGAGGCTACACAGCCCCATACACAACAAACTGTGATGCTCTGTGTTCTGACAGCTTTCTATCAGAACCAGCATGAACTTCTTCAGTAGCTCTGACCCATCTAGCCATCACAGTTAGGTCCTTGTCAAAGCCACTCACATCCTTACTTTTGCCCAATTTTCCTGTTCCAACACCATCCATGACAACTTTGATGGTTTTTTGCTGCCTAATATTTCCCACCCACTGACAGTTATCACTGTAACTAGATAATCTGTTATTCACTTCACTTGTCAGTGGTCATAATGTTATGGCTGATTGGTGTAAATGTGTGTGCATTTGTAACTTCAGTGTCACATACAGTTTCCCTCTTCCCTCTCTGTATCTCGACTCAAGATGTTCTCAAAGCTTTTGTTCATCGTATTCTAACTGTGACCCATGAGACAACAGATCCTTACACAAACAGAGCACACATACACAGGTATGCATTAGAAAGACCGATCCTCTACACAGCCCAGACAGACTCTGCAAACACTTACACCTCAGATTTGAATCCAATTTCCCTGCAGCTTGATTTAGATTTTAGAGCTCGTACATGACAGACGCACATGCTGCATCTGGGTCACTGAACAGTACATATAATTCACCTGCCTCTCGACTCGGTTTTCTGACTGACAGACGGCAACAATATTTACCCACCACGCAACAAATCCCTTCCTCCTCTTTGTGTGAATTGCGAGTGAACATGAGTGGAATAACTTCATTTGTTCTGCTCCGTCAAGCTGCTGGGTGAAAGACAAACAGCTGCCTCTTTGATAAACAATTGATCATAAAAAACTGATGCATACACACGGCAGCTCACAAAGAGAGCTCATGGTTTGAGCTCAGTCAGGTGGAAGATACAGAGGGAGACAGATGTCAGTGGCTTTCTGCACGATGAAACCTGCACCCAACAACGTTTGGCCTCAGTGTTACTGCAAACATCTCCCAGGTGATTCAGAGGCCAAGGTGACAAACATGCTCACAGCACTCCTCTCTGGGCTTTCAACAGACATATAATAATGATAATAATGATCAATCTGACACCTCCTGACTTTAAACACTTTTTTATGCTTGGCAGTGACAAAAAAAATTAAAACAGACTTTAAATAACAATAAATGCAGACTGCTCTTCACTTCCAGCTAATACAGGAAAACATCAGCTGTGTGTGACACAATGAGGAGAAGCAAACAGAAATGTGAGAGTTCCATCATGTTGGTTTTCGGTTTAATCAGTTTAATGTTGATGACCAGACAGTTAGAGGATTAAAACATTAACATATATTTGTGGGTTTTTTTGTTTTTTTTTTTACTGATTTTATAGAAATTTGGTTTAAAACTTTGAAACAGATTTGATGAAATCAGTCATAGCACTGTGACGTCAGAGCAGGAAGGTTCTGGGTTCAAACCAAGACGACAAGTGGGTTCCCGTCTGGTTCTCCAGCTTCCTCCCACAGTCCAAACACATGAATATTAATTGGTGACTCTAAATTTCCTGCAGGCTTGAGTGTGAGTGTGAAGAGTTGCATGTCTGGCCACCTGTCCAAGTTGCACCCCACCCTTATCCATTTTTTAGCTGGGCTCCAGCCAAATTGACTTGACTTTTCATGTTATGAAAACCCCTCATAATGGCTCTGTCGAATCAGCTGTTCAGGTCAGCCATGACAGTGTGACTGTGAGCCATGCGAGGCATGCACAAGACCAGGACCCTGAAAGTGAAGCAGCTAAATGAAACATAATATTTTATAGCTTTGGACCAAGGGTCAGTAGACTACCAGTCTGCACATTATGAGAGTAAACTGGACACAATATGGATAAAATAATAAGGGCAAAGGGATGAATGCATCTAACCACACCATTTCAGGAGCAGCTTCCTGCTCCGTCTCAGTCCAAAATCTGACTCAGTCAACTACCTGCACATCTGCCCTGCATTTATCCGTTAGTCCAGCAGAAGCTCTGTGTATCTTGTGTCACAATCTGCCCCTCTGTTCCCCTCAGTCCCTCTTTCCTGCCACTTCTCCCAGCACATGTTCCTCCCCTCATCTCCATGTTCTCCTCTTCAAACTTGTCATTTTCCCTCCACCCACAAGATGTTTGCTCAGTCTTTTCCCCTGATTCATGCTGCTCCATGTCTCCACTCACCTGGACTTCCTTCTGTACTCTCACACCTGATTCCTCTTTCCCAGTATTTATGTCAGCTTGCTGTTCCCAGTTATTTGTCAGTATGTCTGTTTTGTCTCCTTTGTGTTTGTGTCTACTCACCTCTCTGTTCATCTTAGAGCTTGATTTCTTATTAAATGTAACTGTGGCTGTTGTTCTGGATTGCAATTTCAACCTCAGCTCCTATGGTATGTCTACAAACACAGTTACACAAAATACTTATTACTTAACACAATTACTTATACAAATTTCAGGACCTGAGAGGAAAATTGAAGCGTTCTGGAAAAAAATTGCTGTATAAAGGCAGCTGTTTACATTAATAGTTGAACAGAGAAAGAAACAAACTCAGGTGTTGCGCTGAAGAAAAAGTGAGACTTTTTTGTTAAACATGAGTGAAGTTTTGCCTCTTTATATATCTGCAGATTTAATCTCATTTACAGGAATGCTAATCCTCACACATGCCACATTCTTGGTGCTGTCATGTAAATCTGAGATAAATGATGAGTGTCTGTTGCTGGTGTCCCCCAGGGCTCCGCTCTGGGCCCACTGCACTGAGCTGTGAGACAACATGCCGTTTGTCTGTGTCTAATCATCACAGAAATCTGACATCACAGGTGTGAGCAACCAGAAAAGCCAATCTGTTTGAGCCGTCAGTCAGATACAGCACATCTCTACCCCGAGGAGCACTGTGCCGTCTGACCCTGAGCCAGCGGCTGACATACAAACTCCCTTTCTAGTCAGATCTGTAACCTGCACCCCTTACATTGCTACCATACTTCTCCTCACCTCAGAGAGAAAGACATCCAAACCGAGTGTGAGATAGATTAATGGCTGCCAGAGGGCAGGCTGTCCGATGGTTATTACCTCTTCTTTCTTGAAGCCAGGGCTGAAACTTTTGACACTTCTTGTCAGACTCCTTTAACCTTTATTTTAAGTTTTAAAAAGTTTTTTTTTTTTTTTTGAAAAACTAACTTTACTTTACTAACCCAGTACTTAAACAATATTGTTGTGTGGGAATTAAGCTATGGTCTTGTAGCAATATATGATCACTCACTTACCATAAATATTTGAGAAACAAAATGATCCTGAAAAGTCCCCACTGCAGTACAACTGGTCTCATTACCTACAGATGTATTGTGTTTTTACCCTTATTATCCATGTGGCCTCCAGAACCTCTTTCTCACACAGCAATTTATTCTTTAACTTCTGCACAAATCTTGTGGACCCCATGCCCTGCAAACACACACCAACAAGAAAAAAGGACCAGACTACAAAGTACTTTTTCATGACAGGAGCAGTCTTAAATTCAGGGCCTGTTCTTTCTTTCTGTTGCCAAAAATCTCTTTCCTGCATCTTGATGTTCTCCTTCCTGGGTGAAGAACTTACCTAATATGGAGCTGTTAAAGCTGTTAAAGCTAATAATAACTCTCGCTTGTTTTTCAAGAAGTGACAATGGTGTTTTTATTGTGTGAAAACCACAGACTGTCTATAAAACAGGACATAGACTCTGGGTCTGTAAAGTGAAGCCAATGCTGAAGAGCCTTAAACCTTTATTCTCTCTAATGACCATCAGGGGGCGACTCCACTGGTTCTTAAAGAAGTCAGATTGTATTGAAGTCTATGGGAAAATGTCCCTACTTCTCCTTGATTTATTAGCTCAGTAAATGTTTTCCTAATGAGTTTATGGTCTCAGTCTCTAGTTTCAAGTCTTCAATACAACATGATGTTCATTTTTTAAATGATGGTCCATTTAGAGGAAAATAGACCATAAAGCAGGGGATGGTTTAGGGGCGTGGTTATTTTGTGATTGACAGACTGTATCACACAATCAGGACAGAGTACAGAGCAGGTCAGCTCCACCTTCTCCTCCAAATATGGTTTCTTCTGGTTTAAAATTAGAAACTGGAGGCTTCAACAACCAAAATGAGTGACATCAACTAACACAAGCAAAACAAAGCTAAGCAGCAATCTAGTCTTTTATTCAGAACTTTTAACAGCTATAATAATAATAATTGATAAAAGCCTCCTGAATGACAGTGAAGAAATCCAAACCAGGAGAAGATGATGGCAATGGTGGTGACAAAAACAACTCCCATGATCCCATGCTACTTCACGACGTCACCCAACGCCAACCTTTGTTATTGTTTTTAGTTGAGAGACCCCTAACTGCAGTAGTTACAGACTGTGTGTTTCAGGTTGGGGACATATGACAACAATAACAATCGTTTGTTAAGTTTGTGGAATGATGTGATTAAAAGAAACCAGCTTTGAGAATCAGTAGGGAACTAGAAATTTACAGTGGTCTCTCCGGTTGAAGTCAAATGTTTTGTTAACCCATGACCCCCTGACCTCCTCCTTTTGTGGACATCGTATAATAACCTCACCTGATTGTTGCCATCATAATGAGCCAACTGTGGCTGCTTGGGGGCTCTGTCACCTGAACATAAACAGCTGTAGTTGTAGTAGTTGGGCTGTTCCTCAGTCTTCACTTCCCCCTGAGGCCAGTGTTGGAGGCTGTGACTTCTCATACCAGAAAATTCCCAGTCATACGACAGAAATCAGGAAGAAAACCTCTTTTTCTTCTTAAATTACCACTTTCCCTTTCAAGTGAATGGGAATACAGTCTCAGACTTCTGGACTCCACTATATATGCACCTAATATTTGAGTGTAAAGCTCTTGAATAGCAGGGCCTATTCTACAGTCTTTCATTGCATGAGGCCCCTACAGCCCTGTTGTGGCCTGTAATACGAGTTGTTTCCCTGAGTTATGACGTTGATTTGTTTATTGTTTTATAAAAAGCTCCTTCTCTCCCTCTGAGATCATTTGAAGCGAAGGAGTGATTCTAGGCCTGAACTTGCACCGACACTTAAGCTCCCCCTGCCAGACATTATTCATTAATAACATCGAGCTCCTGATGACATCAGCAGCACACAGGGAAAAGAGCTTTGTCATAAACATTAGAGACGGCTGACACCTGTCTGCAGCTTCATTAGCAGTTTGCCTCAGTGCCAGGACTGTATATGAGAGGCTTGTCCTTCTGTGACCTGCAGCTTCAGGTGAGTCTGAAAGACATTTGTCACCAGTTGGCACTGTCATACAGACTGCTGGTTTCTACCATGTGAGCTGAAATGTTTTCATGTATTCCTAAGCAACCAGGTACACACTTGGAGCACAAACTAATGCTGAAATTCAAGAGAAACCACAATCATGCATGAAAAAGTTCAGAGCGTGTAGGGATTTTTTCAGACAGATGAATCTGGGCAGGCCATTCTGTTCATAGAGTCCTCAAATGTTTTTCAGGTAAATTTCAAATTCAAGTATTAAGGAGCCATAGACTCACATTATAGATGTGAGTGCAGTATTGATGCATAGACTCAAAAGTGGAACTGAGCCACAGCCACAGTTCCAGTTTGTGAGAAGTGTTGCTCTGCTGCACATCTTTTCTGGTTTTTCTCTACACTGTCCAACTGTTGGGCTGCATCAGTACAGAGCAACCATGACATGACCATCTTTTGTTTGAAGTCAGAGTTCTGTCTGTGATTCAGTCTAAAGTCATATAAAACAGTGTGAACATGAAAGCTGATCTTTATAACAACAAGGATCATTGTTTTTCTATCACGTAGACCTCTGCAGATTGTTGCCAGCAGGTATGTGCTCTGTGGTAATTGTTATAATTATGATGATGCCTCATGTCCATCATCTATTATCCATACCACTGATCTTTATAAGAGCATGAGGGTTAGTGCAGGTTACACCCTGGACTGAGCTGACAGGTAGAGGCAAATAACCACACTCACATTCAATGTAGAGTACTTTGTACTTTGTACTGTGAGAGGAAGTCTGTCTTGAGGAAGCATATGGGCAACACTGTACACTGCTGCTGCTCCAAACCAATGTGAACAGTTAAAGCATGTTCAACACAACTATGATAACTCTGCACAAGCCCAGAGGAGAGTTCATTGCTGTGGTTGGCTCATGAGCTTAATTTTACCACTTGAAGAGGGACCGCTCATTTACCCAATACTGCAAGGCTCATGCACTGGGATGGATGGGGTGCTGGATGGTGCAGCCGGACGGTGCAGTAAGGTAACCTACTTTTATACAATGCAGTATTTTCTATAGAACAAGGACAGGTTCATTCAACCCTCTGATGAGACTGACTCCTGAAACAGCTCCCTACTGCAGCAAGTCCACCGACCCCTCTCCTGCGTCATATTCCTGTGTTTTGTTGACCCATCCATCCACCCCAACCTCCTCCTGCTCTTTAAACTACGTCACATCACTTTTCCCTTTGTTCCTGTCATAGTTACTACAACCACTAGATGTCACCTAGCAGCATAACTATTGAACATGCATTGGACATCAATAACTCTTCTGTTTCAGTCCTTTTCTAAAAACCTCTTTGCATAGGTCACAAATTAACATTGTCCCAATAGAACTACGACTGATAAGTAAATAAGGTAAATAATTTGCAAATAAGATTTCTGCAGTTTGATTGTGAACATCACCTAAGTAGCAGAACCTAAAGAGTGGTGGTTTCAGGTTGGTCTTGGGTTGTTCCCAACACAGAATAAGAGCCACAGTGATACTTCACCACAGGAAAGATGAGCTTGTTTTGGTGTATTCAAAGCTACTGATGAAATAGCTGCATAGTGCCTCAGAAGCTGAGGTGAACACTTGAGGCCAAACACTTTGAGCCTTTGTCTTAATAACCTCTTTCTCTCTTTGTAATCTACCACAGAAAGATATTTGATGCTGCAGCAGTGTTTATTAATGTGTATGTCTGTATGCTTAATACTTTAATGTGAATGTTACTAATGTGGGTAATAACCAGTCCACAGCCACTTTTTTAGAAAAAGATGCTCAGAGTAGAAAAATCTAAGAGATGAATGTGCCACTGTAAGCAGAGCAGAGATGAAGTCACAGTAAATCACAGTATAAAGCCATGTTTTCTTTGCACAAATGCCTGCAGGAACAGTAAATAGGCAGTGTGTGTGTGTGTGTGTGTGTGTGTGTGTGTGTGTGTGTGTGTGTGTGTGTGTGTGTGTGTGTGTGTGTGTGTGTGTGTGTGTGTGTGTGTTGAGTCTACAGAGCTATAGTGAGGATAGAGTCTCTGAAGCTGCGTCCACTCAACTGAATTTTAGTTTTAAAACTAAAGCTACGTTTCCTTCTCAATCCACACTACTGAGTCTAAAACTGAGATTTTTGGAAACATTGCCGGACCCATTTTAGTTGTGTGTTAGTTGCTGGATCCAGGGTTGTGTTATAGTGTGGACAGAGAAAATCCTAGACCTTTGGAGACATAGACACCAACAGTCACTCCCTGATCAGGTCTTATCAGCCTCGACAACCAGTGGTGAAAGCAACAACTATCCTTGTTGTCTTTGCAGCAGCTGTTGTTCAGTTTGTAGTATTTTTCGGCAGAATTCAGTCCAGCTTCCAACCCAATTAAGGAAATTTAAGAGAATATGTTGTGAATGTGGGAGTAAAGTAAACATACTTAGGTTAGGTTAGTTAGGTTGAGAACAGCAGCAATGGAGGAAACATTCAGATCCTTTATTTAAGTAAAGTACCAATATAAAAGCAGGCATTTTGACTTGTTAAAATTCTCCATTAACAGTAACAGTCCTACATGAAAAATCAATCTGAAGTAAAAGAATTAGCAGTGAAATTTAGTTAAAGTAAAAGTCCTGGTTTGATCTGATATATTATATATGACATTATCAGATGATCCATCATCTGATGGAAAGAAGATTTCAATGGAGAGATACTGGATCATCTGAACATTTATTGAAATTCAACCACAAGAGAGGTTTAGTGGGAAAATCACAATTTGGTGGAGGTTTTAACAAGTCAGAGAGATCTGACATCAACACCTCCTGAGGTCTGTGTTATGGCACTAGAGACAATGGCCATCGACAAACTGTTCTGATTGGCTGTCCATGAATTGGAAAACTACATTAACTAACCAGTGATCATCAGTCAACCATAAACTACTTGAAAACTACAATGAAGTGGCAATGATGATAATAAATGTACAGGAAGTAAATACAAAAAATGTAAAAAATAGGACGAGTGAATGGCCATAAGTACAAAATAAATATATCTATTTAAATAGAAACCGCTACTTCAGCAGTTTCAGTTAATGAACAAAGTGTGTACATTGATATCTTATGTTGTTAACACTGTAAGAGTCTCAGTGGTTCCTGCTGCAGAACCAGGGTAAAAAGCTACTGTAGCAGAAAGAGACAACAGTCCTCCTCATCTCCGAGAACCGACCGAGCAGTCTGATGTTATGCAAACTACAGGCTGCTCATTGAACTCCAGATGGACTCTTTCTAACTATGACTGAACTCCACAGGCAGTTCAGTTATCACAACACACCACGGCCTGTTTGTACTGCTGGACATTAGGCTCAGGCCATCATTCCATAATATAGCATATCTTGATAATTCCCACCACTGTGAATCATTTTATATGAAGAAGATCTGCTCCATTTGGAAAGTGCCTTGAGATAACTTCTGTTATGAACAGGTGCTACATAAATAAAAACTGCATTGACCGTGTCCCACAGTTTTGCACAGCCTAACACATGTACATTCTATATTGAACCCTGACATGTAGCAAATAAAACATTGAGCTTCTGTTTGGTGGCAGCGTCATACAGGTCGCCTGATGTGTTTCTGAACACATCAGGCGACCAGAGGGACAGAAAAGTGAACAAATCTATCTTTGCACACACCCTAAAAATGGAAAGTCACACTAGAGTAACACAATGCAATACATAAACAACAAAGGCTGTGCTAACAGAAGAAGCAAGTCAAACACCTCTTTTGCACAGACATTTTTTAAAGGATATGTTTCCATGTCTTGTAGAGAAAAAAAGATGCAGAAATAATCCTAATCCCACATTAGTGTCATAATTGATTTATCCCTTATCAAGTGTATGGCCCCTAAGATAACAACACAGCTTTGATCGTCCAGTGACTGTTCAGGGCTGAGAGGCCTCCTGTCCCCAACTGAGGATCACTCACACAAACAGGGTCTGCTGAGAAAGACGGGAATACAGATGAGGAGATGTGCTCGTTCCAAACAGGTGGAAATACTTTGTTTAATAAAAGATGGTTGGTTTGGGATGTGCCTTCTGTATTTCTGTTACCCTCAGTCATATGTGACAGGATCCTAAAGTAGGATTAAATTCTTTGGACTCAGCCAACCTCAGGAAACACAGCCACTGAACTTAAGTCCTGTCATGAATGTGACTAAACCGCTGTGCTTTACTGATGGACATTAAACACCACAGTTAAATGCTACATTTCATAGTGTCACAGCAGCACAGTCTCTGCTAACACCCCATGCTCAAACAAGAGGAGGCGATTACTCACCTTAGTCTATAGTCACTGCCAGTAAAGAAAGCTTGGATACACTTTCTGAACGAACCCTGGGCAGTCTGGCTACCTCAGCTCCTGCCAGAAGTGCCTGCAGTCACCCTGAGCTCCTGGATCCTGCAAAGCTGTCCTATATCCCAGCAGATGCTCTGACCGCCTGTGAACTCCATCCAGATCCACAAGCTCTCAGCTTTCCTATCGGGGTCCACATTGGAAGGACTAAAAGTGCAAACCTCTACTGCTCCCTGATCCTTCTGTGTATCTGCTCTGTTCCAGCTTTTATGAACCTCTTGGAAGGTTGACCGTGAGTTTCATACCACAAAGAGGTGTTTGTACATGTCACAACAACAGGAAGTTGTTGGTATTGTCTAAGAGATGCTAATATAACAGTTACCACCTGAGTCAGTTTAGTTTCAGTGGCCCTGATCACCTTTTTCACCACTCACTGAACAAATATAAAAATGTTAACCTGATGATGATGATCCAAAGTTAAAGGAATGTTACTGACTGACACATAATACAACACTATGCACGTGCCAGGTCTGCACATGTGTTGCATTACAAAGAAAGTATCTTCATTATCTTGCTTCACTGAGCCTAAAATTGGGCCTCGTGGATAAACTGTTCTACTTAACCGGTCGACTGCAAGCTCAGCTGAGACAGTTAAAGAGCATTAAACAGACAGTTGTTGATTATAAGGATCATTGTCAGAACCATGAGTAAAGTTACGATTATGATATGAGAAGAAGCTGCAGGTATATTTGGGTGGAAAAAGTGAAATTCAACAAGGTGAAAGTGGAAGAAGTGAAAAGATAGAGTAAAAGAAATGATTCTCTGAGGAATTAAAATGAATCTATCATAGTTATTATGTAGTTATTTAATGTGACCAACTTTTCCCACATGGAAAAACTTTAAGGTGTGTGGTTAAGTAATCACAATGTCCCTGGTTGCATGTCCCCCCACTCTGTCTTTTTCCTGTCCATTTATTACCACATATGAAATAAAGGTATTGGATATTACATTTCCTCTGTACAACTTGATAGACATAACTGGACTCATACATTTTGTTGGTTAATGCAACACCTCCATCTACTGGTCATAAAGAGCTGCACCAAAACATGAAATGTGTCTCAGATAACACAAAATGTCTTTTGTGTGATGTTTGAAATGATATGATACAGAGGTTGTAGATCTTGTTGTCAAAAGTGTTAGTGTTTATATTTTATGGCTCATATATGAAATACTGTTCTGGTCCTGTGGGAGGGTGAGTTACCCATGATTCCTTCATTGTTACTAATCAGGTCAAATGGAAACAGGTACACATGAAACTAACTTTGGACCCAAACAGCCATCTGTCCTGTCTTTCCATAGCCCTAGACTCACTGGTCATTTCGCAGCTATGGGGCTTCGTGGAGGTTAATAATGTCCTTCAGCCACAGACGTCAGGTTTTAGACCAGTTCATAACACATAACTGCTGTTGTACATTACACCGTTAACTCATTCATTGGAAAGCAACATGTTGCACTCTTTGATATGAAAATATATTTTTCTGTTTAGAACAGCTTGAAATCATATCTGCCTGATAGAGCTCAAACTGTCGCTCCCCCACTCACATTGTCCAATGAACTATACGTAACTTTTGCCACATCATCATTAGCATTACCAGAGCTTCAGACATTAATGTTTGATGCTGAACTCACAATGTTTCTGATCTGTGGTACCAGGCTGGATCCTGATCCTGTTGGACAACGGGCTGATGAGTTGTGTGAGCACACACTGAACTATAGAAGAATGTTCAGCTGTAGAAAGCTGAGAGGAGCACTGTGACTGTTTCATCTCCAGCATTACTTCCTGCTCACAGCATTGTCCTGTGCATCTTTTAGTTTCACATCAGCATTGATGAATCTGTGCTATCATATTTAAAAGAATAGAGGCTGAATTGAATGTGAATTTGGGGATTAAAAGAGTGATTTGGAAGTTGATTTCCTGATTTCTGCAGGTCATGACCATCACTGTACATGTGCAGCAGCTGAACTGTGGAAACTGACAAATAATTTCATCAAATAACAATTAAAATAGACAGGAAATTTAAAATATAAACCAAACCAAAATGTAAATAAATTTGTTGTATCAAAAAGAAAATTAGAAATATATTCATGTATGACAATTTAGTTGTTGAATTCAGTATTTGATGAAACTACAGTTTAGCCTGAAAGGATCCAACTGAAATCCAAGTTACCTCACCTGGCAGACAGGAGGCTGAGGATGCATTCAAACATCACAGCCAGCTGCAGGAGCAGGGAGGAGGAATCAAACAGGCTGGAAACATAAATGAATATATTCTAAGAAAAGCAGTGAAGGTGGAGGTGCATTAGAGCTGATAGGGTGGACTGCACAGCTCAGTTCCCTGAATGGACAGTGCTCATTGGCTGGAGCCTCAAACCAGGTCAGCACCTCAGGCAGAACCATGAAGAGGGTCCCTCCTCCACAGGGTGATGATATGAGGCCAGGGATGCTCCGATCACAACACGTCACAGTCTGAGGTCGGCAGGCAGCTGAGGAAGACTCACACTCACAGCGATTCAACAGGTGACACAGGTGTGATTTATTTTTATCTGTGTAATGTATGTAAAGTTTATCTTTGACTTTGACTCTTTTTCCAGGATGGAGTCCAGGCACGATGTGGATTTGGAGGAGCCCTGTCCAGTCTGTGGCGATAAGGTCTCTGGATACCATTATGGTCTGCTCACCTGTGAAAGCTGCAAGGTAGAATTTTTTTGATACACTGTGACGATTAACAACAAAAGTTCTTACAAGGTTTTTTCAGTTAAAACAAAAACAGTTCATTACAGATGTGATGATTGGCCTCTCAATATTTCAAGTCATCAGTGTTAATTAGACTCAAAAACTTTAACAGGCCTCTTTTGAATATAGTCTTCCATAGGCTTCCATATTAGACAGTTTCCTAACTTTATTAATGGACTGTATGACTGTCTGCTGCTGAGTAATGCATCCCATATCTCAGCTTAAGTCATTATAAAATGTATGAAATGCAAAATTGGGTTCTGATAAAACTATTTGAAATGTCCAGAAATAAAGTGAGGCCACAGGGTGGATGTGTTTCTTTGCAGTTGTTGCACCTGCTATAAACAGCCTGCCCTCCTCCTCCTCTCTCAGAACCTGAGACATGAATGAAATTTATGCTTTCAGACAGTGTTAACCATAATAATAAATACATTTCACAGCAAATTAAAGGGAGAGTGGCTCCTTTAAAACATGATGCACTGTAAGTTAAACAGGTTTTCACAGGGTCAAAGTCTGGACATCAGACATTTCTCCACATTTCAACACCAACAGCAGCATGTATGCATCTTTAGCTGATGATGAGCATAGGTTTTGAAAAGTGAAGGATTTGTCTAGTAATTTGTCTAGAGAATTGAAAGGAGAAGTGGAAATGGAAACTTTTTAACAGTGGAAATAGGTCCATGATACAGAAAATCTGAGAGGACTATACCTGTAATGTTGGGTCTATGCTGGGTTTAATGGATATAATGACAAGACCCAGTACAGACTGCAACGACAGAACTTCTCCATCATCATTTACAGGGTTTTTTCAAAAGAACGGTTCAGAACAACAAGAAGTACGTCTGTGCAGAGAACCAGGAGTGCAAGATCGATAAAGATCAGAGGAAACGCTGTCCCTTCTGCAGGTTTCAGAAGTGCCTCTATGTCGGCATGCGGCTGGAGGGTAAGGATGGCATCTTTTTTTTCACTTGCAATGTTGATGTGCCAGATTGTGAGATAACTGTACTGCTGCTGTATGGAAAACCTAAGTGTCAACACTCCATGATGTTACCCATGGTTTGTGAGCTGCCGATTAGAAGCCTCCAGTTTATAATTTGCCTGTCGCCATCTTGGTTTTTTTGAAACCAGAAGAAACCATATTTGGAGGAGAAGGTGGAGCTGAGGAGGAGTGAGGGGTGGATCTGACCTGCTCTGAGCTGAGCCAAGCCCTGCTTTATGCTATTTTCCTCTAAATGGGACCATCATTTAAAAACTGAAACATCATGTTGTATCAATGAAGACTTGAAACTAAAACTCAAGTGGTCATATTCCCATACACTTCAATATATTCTACTTTAAGACACTTCAGAATTGGCTTCACTTTACAGCCCAGGAACCTTCATCCACTTTTATACAGTCTATGGGAAAACCTTGCGGTAATACGTAGGTATTATTAATACCACATGCATGTGACAAATGTCCAGCTGTTTCCTGCCTCGTGCAGCCTGAAATGAAGTTTTCCATCTCTGTTAGTCCTTTAAAGCTCACAGCTTGCATGGTTTCCAAGACTATAAATCAGTCTTCAGGGGCTCACAAGTTGTCCTGACAACATCCTGTAGGAAAGGCCATCATACAGCTCTACTCTGGTTCAATTGCTGACATTGTACTGTTCATCATTTTCTCCTTGACACACCAAGCTTTCAATAAATACTACAGCTTGAGACATCCGAGTCTCCTGGTGAACTACACCAACAAGGTGTTTCCTCCTCTGAGCTGCTGCTCACTGGATGGTTTTTATTGTTGGCTCCATTCTGAGTAAAAACTCTGGAGACTGTTGTGTGAAAGTTCAGGAGATCAGCAGCTGCAGAAACATTCAAACCTCTGCAGGAGTTTACACACTGCTCTGCTGCCACATGATTATTGAATGAATAAGCGGGTGTACAGATGTTAGCCATAGCTACAGAGCTACCATGTTCAGACAAAGGTCTTGCCTCCCAACAAAACTAATTTGTACTATATTAATCAGCCTCAGACTCAGTTAATCTGTTTTAGACAGTGGTCATGTTGAGTTTTGCTTTCAACGTTAATGAAAACTATCGTAGCTGTTCACACCTTATAAACCCAAGCAGGAAGAGTTGAAAATGTAATTTAAGTTTAAATTTTGGTGAAGATCTGGTTAAATTGTGCTCTGTTATCTTTCCTGTTTGCACCAGAGAAATCAACCAATCGTGTTCTGAATCAAAATGTTACTGATCTGAAAAGTATCTGGAACAATACAAATAATTAATTTTTAAAAAGTCAAGTCAAGTTTTGAGTCATATGGCTTGAGCTATAAATACCAGTCAAATTCAAGTCTTTTATCAGCATTGGTCCAACATGTCACAAGGCATGTGAATTTCCCACCTCTGCTAATTTCATTGTAGCCTTTGTTCAGTGTGACCTAAAAATAAGTAATATGGTACACGTCAGTCATGATGTTGTCTGGTCTATCTGCTCCCCAGTGACTGTCTGTGTGACATCTACATCAGTGAAAATCAGTCTCGTGAACTGCTCTAAACAAATCAACTGTTCTCCTCAGCCGTTCGTGCAGATCGCATGCGAGGTGGCAGAAACACATTTGGTCCCATGTACAAGCGAGATCGTGCCCTGAAGCAGCAGAGAAAGGCTCTGATACAAGCTGGTGGATTCAGACTGGAGAGCAGCTCAACTCTGGTCTACTCAGCCCACCAGACAGACTTTACCTTCACTGGTGGCCTCCAACCAGACGTCATCCTTCACAGCACCCCACTACCCACAGCACAGATCAGCTACCAACATCCATCACTGTGTTCACTTCTTCCCTCCAACTCACCCGGTGCCTCCCATGACCAAGGCTTCTCTTTCTCACACTGGACAGTCAAGTCCAAGCATGCCAGCAACTGTGCAGGTCTTCTAGGCTCTGCTGCCAGACTCACCACTGACTCAGACGCGCTGCACTCAAGCTCTGCACATGGTCCCAGGGTGCCTCAGCTGGTGATGGAGTTCCTGCTCTGTGATCCAGATGAGCTACAACTGCAGACCAAGACTAGTGCTCGTCTCCAGCAGGAGCAGACCGGCTGGAGGAGACACGGGAACCCCAGCACCTTCAGACTGATGTGCCTCATGGCTGACCAGACTCTGCTCTCTATCGTGGAGTGGGCTCGTACCTCCGTCTTCTTCAAACAACTTAAGGTTAGACTCGACCTGCCGGTTCTGGTTTAGATACATTAATAAACAGCCTCGCTCAGTCCACATCAGTAGAGTATGTAATGAGACTGTATTACATCAGTTCTCTCTCTTTGCTCCAAGGTGAGCGATCAGATGAAGTTACTGCACAGCTGCTGGAGTGAACTGTTGATCCTGGACATCATTTCTAGGCAGGTCCTGTACGGCAAAGAGGGCAGTCTGCTCCTGGTCACAGGGGATGAGGTGAGATTTTTTGGGTCTACTGTCTACTACTACCGTGTTTAAGTAAATATTATATTATGTCATAAATTCATTTAAATCCAGATAGGAGAGCATCCATTTTTTTTAGTCAATTCTTTACTTCCAAGTGAAAACAATGACTGTGGATTATGCCATCTTTCTACCTATCCACAAAGTCTTATGATGACAAAGTGACTGACCTTAGGATGTTGGGCTATGTGTCTATAAAGAGCACATAGGTGAACATGTGTCCTCCTCTTGAAACAGCATAATCGATGACCTCACTCAGACTATCACTACCGTCTTCACCTCAGATGACTCATGAGGTCACGAGGAACTCCCACTTACTTCTCCATCTAAGTGGGAGATGCTATTAGTGCTGGATTCTCTTCAGAGGTCCAGGACTGACTGAAGGAAGCATAAAGCTATAGAGAATGTGCCATGGGCTAGCTGATACCAGTCACCCACCATTTCTGGTTGTAACTAGTATGTGTGGGAGGAGGCTTTGCACTTTGTATGGTCTGTATGACAGCTCTGTCTAACTGCCAAAACACATTTTGTATTCTCTGCACAATCCAAGACACACGAATATAAAAGCTGTGCAGTACAGAGGAACATGCGTGGCCATTCATGACGTCACTACCTGTGATCTTTGCCTCAGGTGCTGCTGTCAGACATAGCATCTCAAGCTGGTCCTACCTTGGCCAGTCTGGTCCAGAGAGGACAGGAGCTGGTTGATAAGTTTCATATGTTAAAGGTGGATCGTCAAGAGTTTGCCTGTATCAAGTTTCTCATCCTCTTTAACCCAGGTAAGTAACTGGTGAATTGTGGTTTTGAATTGTGGCAAAGTACCTTTTAATATCTTATCATGCCAACATCTATACAACTGGAGTCCATTTCCAAGACCTTTCCCAGGGAAACAGGAACCATTTCAGAAACTGTACCTGCTTCTGGACCAAAGAAACCTAGGTGTAGATATAGCTCCAAAGGTGTAAGAAAGGTTTCAAAACATCCAGAGAACTCAAAGGTCATACTATCAAATGGTAAATGTCAGGTACAGAATCTACAATAATAACTAATAATAACAATAGGAGATGCAAATTTACACCTCGTGGTATGAAAAGGTTTGACATCCTTTGCTACATTCATTGGTTGTTGTTTTCTCTGCCCAGATGTGAGAGACCTTGAAGAACATCAGCTGGTTGAGACTGTGCAGGAGCAGGCAGAGGGAGCCCTGCTGGAGTACACGTTGTGCACCTCCTCTCAGCAGCTTGGACGTTTTACTCACCTGTTGGTGTGTCTCTCTGAGTTACGTTCTCTCAGCACCCTGGCTGAAGACTACCTGTACTGCAGACACCTTAGTGGTGAAGTGCCCTGCAACAACCTGCTTATTGAGATGCTCCACGCCAAGTGCAGCTGGACATGAAGGCTCAGAGACTCTATGATTGACTGTGGCAAATAGAAGCATAATGTCTAATACAATAAGCTCTGTGATTTAAGGCTGAATTCCCCTGATAATACAGTACAATAATTAATTTGATAAACAGACAAATTAGATTTGTGACACCTGGTGTTTTGGCAGTAATGTCTGTTTGCCATCAAACTTAGCATCTACAGTCTCTGTGTTGTTCTCAGCCCACTCCTCTCAGCCCCTGAGTCAGATCTGGAGGTGGAATGGAGCATCCTGCACTACACACTGTTATTGTTGATATTACCACAAGATGGCGCCAACATAGATATTAAATCAGATTTTCTGCAATAATGCATTGCAGCTCTATGTAATCTTATTTTAAGCATCGTTGTCTACAACAGTGAATGAAAGTTGCTTTCACGCTACTGTTTTGTCTTGGAACTGGCCAAATGTGCTTTAATTATCAGTGTCAATAATAATAATACACTTACTGAAAGTAACCTGTAAAAACTGAGTTTTCACCATTATATTATAATTGTTCATGTTGTAATTCAGATCAACTTTTGGTCATTTGGGGGAAGCAGAAATAAGATAAGCTAATAACACAGCAATAACATTTCATCTTTTAAGTAACCTTGTTAGCAAATAGTTGTTTATTTGCATACACACCCAGCTCTCACAGTTCCACCTGATAAATGTAAGTCCAGTATTCCCTCTCTGTTAGCTGTGATTTTGGTCTTCTGTCTTTTTAGCTGCTTCATGATCACCAGCTAGTTTCTAACTGTATCTGATTGTTGCAGGACAGACACTTTGGCCCTATGTCTTCAGTGAGAACAGCCGGCTGCTTCTCGTTGAAAGTGAACCAAAGCAGTAGAGTTATGGGCTATGAAACACTGTAAGATCAAAGGCTAAAAAGCTTTGTATATCTGAGATGAACTGCAGAGATGGTGATAATTCAGGTTCAAGCCCCAAAGGGGGTCATTATATGTAGCTCAAATTCTCATGAGATGGAACAAGCTCAAAACAGAAAACTGCCTGAAATAACGTGAAAGTGCTTTCAACGAAATATGAGCCCACTCTCACTGTAATTAAGGCCCAGAGATGCAGTTTTGGAAAGGTCACGCACCTCACACCCTAAATCGTACTGTCCAGCTCAACACACAAAAAAGCCTCTTGGACCATAAATGTCATTCTAAATTTTTGACAACTCCTTAACCCTGAAAGCTACCAAGTCTTCTGTAGATCATCGGTGATCCAAGATTATCAAAAACTTTACATAGGTAGTTATTGGCCAAGAAACTGCACAAAGAGTGGGGCTAAGCAGAACATTGACAACTTATGAAGATTTTGTCCAATGATCAGTCAAGTCATAAGGTACATACAGTATCTTCAGGCTGTGTTTCGATTGAGGTTTAGTGAAGCATTTTGAGCCCAACCCTTAGCAGGCACCACAAATACCAACAATGTGTACCTCAAATGTATCTCATGTTTTAATCTTAGACATGCTTCCATTTGTTTAGTTGTGGTAATCAAACCTGGGATTCACAACTAACAAATGGAATCACTGCTTTTGACTGTATTTCTGCCTTTGACTATGTTTTCACCCAGCAGCAGTAATGTGATCCATTGTTAATCTAAAAATATTGATTACATTTCTTTACAAGGCTTTAAAGAGATGTTTTCCATGTGTGACGGACAGTGTCTGTATCTGCTTGTTCCAACCTCTCATTTTAAGTGATGTTTATTTTGATTGATATCTTTACATCCAAGATGTTGTGCTTTTCACTGGGCCATCATTACATCATTAAATCACATTACACTGGTGTGTTATTTTCTCAAAAATCCAGCCTGATGTGGTAATTCTGAAACTTTGGGATATGGAGAGGGCCACAGGAATCAGTATCAATTAGTTAGCAATTTAGCACCTCTAATTTCCTTGTCCTGAAGTGTCTGGTATTTTGGTTGGATGGTTAAAATAAGGTCTGTGTTTGCACAAACTTATTCTAAGACACCCCACAGTAAATACTTGGACAATATACTGTGTTTAAATGAGACTACAGATGTTGTGTTTATACAAACTGTTTCTAACTTTGTCAGAGGAAAGGCTTTTTTAGAAGAGGTCAGAGCCTCTGTGGTGTAGTTGATTTAAAGTCTTAAAAGTAAAAAACACATTGGCTTTTTACTTCTGGAGATTGTATTTCAGCTTCAAAAAATTTTAAAGTGGTGATCATCAGTGAAGATTGTCCTGTTGAACAAGACATGTAAATATCATACTCCTCCCTTTGTTGGGAAAGTCAGCATGATGCAAATGATGTAAATGTGTCATCCCCGCAGCACTCTACAGTTTAATTTCAAACAGAAACATGAACAGTCAACTTGACCAGTAATAATGCAGCAAAATGAGTTGATGGAATGAATCAGGTGTAACTTTCTAGGCCACACTCACCTCAGCTATGCATCTTGTCTTATGGCCATCAATAATAAAAGAGGAAGAAAGAGTGCACCAAAAAAACTTGACTTACTGACGTAACACAACCATACAGTGTTGTATTTCTCCTAAAAGGCACATGTGGCCACTTCCTCCGTTAATATTATGCAATTACTAAAATGTTTTTTAAAAATAATAATTTTTATATTTGAACATATTTTTTATTATTATTATTATTTGTTGGCAAATGGCAACTTTTTATAATTTGTATTTGCGACAATTTTTCCCCCTGGTAAAATTAGAGGTTGGTTCATGTGAACACGGTGGTCTGGGTTGGAGTCAGATTCCCAGAATGAAAATAATTGTTTAGTCCGCCCCTCGGCTGAAGCCACATCTAACCACACAGCATAAGTTCTGATGGAGCCACAGGGCAGCGCGGCAGGGATGATGTGGTTGATGATGTTGAGGTTGATTGGTCCACTTTATGTTTTGGAAAAACTCTGTAAATCTTCATGGCACATCCTTTAGTAATATACATGCTATTACACATGAAGCTTGTTATTTAACATTTAATGGAACATGACGGCAGTGGATGATGAGAAAGCAGGCAGCTTTAAAGTCAGAGCATATTAAACATTGTTATCAGCCACTGAGATCCCACTGATTACACCTTCAACCACCTGTTTTCTCCAGTCTGCTGAGATAAAAGGCTTAATCAACATAATGCACCCTTCTTGTTGTGTGGAGGCGCCCTATCTGATCTTGTCCACCTCACTTGAGCCCATTTCCTCCCCGACCTTGACATCCAGCTGGCATCAAGCTGGCATCCATCCTGTTCAAGGACAAAACATGGCAGCGTGATTAAATACGCAGTGTTAGAGGCACACAACAGGTCGTCTGTTGGGGCAAGGCAGAATCCACTAGTAAACTTACAGAAAGTGAAAAATACTTAATTGAATTAAAAGTAAAACGTGAACCAGGGCAGATTTTATTTTTGCATAATTTTATTGAATCAATACAAGTAGGTCAATTTTCATTTAATAAGAAAAAGTTAAAAAATTATTTTAGGTCAATAAGGTCAAGAAAGTTTCATTTAAAGTCATCGCTGCTACCTGGATAGACTTCTTTTTGGTAAATTGAGAAATGATATTGATTTTTAAACATACTCTGCCAATAAACTGTGGCAAGAGATTTGTAGGTTTATCTTGACTGATATTTCTATAACTCAAAAATGTGTACATAAAATATGAAACAGAGCATTTTCTGATTCATAAATGTTAATTTGCTAATTTGAAACATCACTTTCATGTTTTCAAGAAAGAAATGGAGCTGAAGTATCTATTACCTGACCATATGACGATAACTATAAAGTCAGCAAAAACAAAAAAAGCCATTAAAATTTTTATTTCATTCTATTCTATCATTAAGTTATTACTGTATTTATATTTTAGATTTATCAACTCATTGGGCCATGTGTATTTTTACTTATGTATTTATGTGAATTGAACTGTTCTTGTTTATTTTACTGTTGGATGATTGATAACACTGAAATAAAGGAGAAAAAACAAGGGAAAAGTCTCTTTTTCCAGGCGCCATAAGCCCGCGCGGTCTCAGCCATAAAACGAAAGAAGAAGAAGAAGAAGACGAAGAAGAAGAAGAAGAAGAAGAAGAGGAGGGTGTCACTTCCTCCACTTCCCGGAAACATAAGCCTTCATTCACCAAGATGGCGACATTGACTGCGAGCCGGCCACCCATCGGGGGTTTCAGTTTCGAAAACTGTAAGAGGTAAGCGGCTTTGAGAGGGAAGGAGTGAGGCTGGAGTGGCAACAACAGAAAGTTTGTACCTGGTGTATTTAGACTCCGGGACAACAGAGGTGTTTTTACGCGGTTTCCCTGTTTTCTAGCGACGCTAGCTCCCGTTGGCTCCCGTACAATGACTCAGGCGTTTCCACACACACCGTTAAGCCTCTTTAGGCTGAGCTCAACACGGAGGCTTATTGCTGGTCCTTTTAGTATCAGAACAAAGTGTACAGTGTGTAAAATATTTGGTAAAGGCGTGTGTATAAATATGACAGTATATATTTATTTATTTTCATAGATTTTCTTTAGGAAAACGCGAGGTCGGATGTCTTCAGTCAAGCGGCTCCACAGAAACAATCCTCGGCTTCATTAGCAGATTAACAACAGTAATGGAGCCACGATGTGAGACAATCTGCTCACATTTCATTCAACAAGTGCCTTGTTGTTGTTTTAAAAATCCCGTTGGTTAAATGTAATTCTGTGGGGACATGAAACTTAATCAAACCCACTGTAGCTTTATCCACACAGGTTGAAATGTCCTGGTGCATTAGATCTGATGCATCTGTTGGATAAGTCTTTAACATCATATCATACACTGCCAGGCAAAAAAACGTCTCCGTTCAAGTGCAGTGAAAAACCTTAAACAGCTCAAAGGTCTGTGGTAAATTGCTCAATTTACAAAACCAAACTTTAGGTCACAAAAGAAAGTGAATGATCATGTACAGTTTTTTTTTCAGGGATGAAGAAACTCAACTTCCATCAGCAGTGGAATCAAGTCTTGAAAGTTAATGAAACAAATCCTTCATGTTGTGACTGATAAACATTAGAAGAACAGAACCAGATCATGTAGACCAGCACGGTCTCCAGACCTGACCCTCGTGGAGCTGGTTTGGGATGAACTGGACAGAAGTGACACACATTAGAGGGATTTTCTGTTTTCATTTCAGAAACACTGAGACGTTACATTGTGTAAACTTCACTAACAACTGGAAAATGGTGTAGTTTAACTAAAGCAGTTTGTTTTGACAGTCATGGTCTGACTTGTGATTTTTAGCAGTGTTTGTTTTCCAGCACCACAGTCATTCAGTTACACATGTGCCTCTGTTGTTTTTCTTTGTATCAGAAATGCAGTTTTAGAAGGTGAAGTCAACAAAGTGGGCTGCAGTTTTCCTGCTGCTCGTAAAACAGGAACCACCATCTGTGGGGTTGTCTTCAAGGTGAGTTGCAGACCAAGAGTTAGTACCAGTGTGTTAGTCCATCTTCTTATGGATTATTGAGCATAGTGTGAATACATATTCAAACAGAACATTCCTCCATGCTGAGTTAAATCTAGTTCATTGTCTTCACACTGCCCACTGTTAATCCACAGCGTGATAAAGGTATGAGCTCAAATAAGGGTAAAGAGAAAAGTAACATTAACAAATCATAAAGTTTGTAGTTGTAAATCATCCTAAGAAAACCTGTTAAATCTGCAGGAGAAAAGATGGTGCGTGAGTAGGAAAGATTTGTGTTTGTCTCTCTGAAGGATGGTGTTGTCCTGGGAGCTGATACCAGAGCAACTGAGGGCATGGTGGTGGCAGACAAGAACTGCTCCAAGATCCACTACATCTCCCCCAACATTTAGTAAGTGACAGGTTTTCAAGTGTGTGTGTGTGTTGTCTTCATGTTGTTCCACACGCAACCCTTTGTGTATTTAGCTGAAACATGTACAGGTTTTAGAGTTAACATGCTTGTGGGTGAAAAGCATGTTTTAGAATTTTTCTGTCCTGTAAATCCTGTGACTTTGAGAAATAATCTGGTTGTGTAATTGTGTTATTGTCCAGCTGTTGTGGAGCAGGAACAGCAGCAGACACAGAGATGACCACTCAGATTATCTCCTCCAACCTGGAGCTGCACTCACTCTCTACAGGGAGGCTGCCACGTGTGGCCACTGCGAACCGCATGCTCAAACAGATGCTGTTCAGGTACGCTGCTCCCACTGCATCAGCGATTCATGTGGTATAGTCCATGTTCATGAAAATCAGCTGAAATCAATAAAAATATTTATGTCAGATTTGGTTTGAGTGAGATAAACGTCTGAGAAAGCAGGTGACATGTAATCAGAGCTCTGGTGACTGTGAAGCTCTGTTGTCGTCCTTTGTCCAGCCTTTTTCTTTCTGTATATTATGAGTCTAGACAAACATGAATGTAAACTGTAACCTAAACTCTAGTTTTATATGTGCGAGATGTACTCATACATGTGAATGTGAAATGCTGCTGTGTGTGTGTCCAGGTATCAGGGCTACATCGGAGCTGCTCTGGTCCTGGGTGGAGTGGACTGTAATGGGCCTCACCTTTACAGCATCTACCCTCATGGCTCCACCGACAAGCTGCCCTACGTCACCATGGGTCAGTCTCAAACACTGACGCGCTCTCACCTTTCAGTTACAGTCTGACATCCTGATTGATTAACTCTAACTGTGATGTGGTCAACAACCAACAATGTGTTTCTTAAGGCTGATGTTGAATTTAACATTCAGGGTTAAAATGACCTGATAATGACATGTGCGTTACAAATGCATAACATACAAGTTTTGATAAGGATCCTTATATTTAGTTATAGAAGCATTTTGACTGAGACATTTACTGGGAACATCCAGCTGAAAATCAATACTGCACTGACTCACATAGACAGTAAATACAGGTCAGTGAGGCAGACTGGGTATAAACTGTCTGTTAGCAACTCATTAGCTGTCTTTACCAGCTAGATAAGTCAGCACAGGTAAACTGCAAACAGGCAGTTTATAGAAACTGCGAGTGTTTCACTGATGCTTCAGAAAGTGATTGGACTCAGTTTAACTGTCAGTGAGGAGAATGAGGTTGTGTATTTCAGGTTAAAGTGGGCACCTTAGCATGAAGACACCAGCTCTGCTGTGTCAGCTTTGATCTGTTCAGTGAACTAATGGAGATCAGTGTTTACCACCAGTGGAGTCACAGTGCCCTCCAGTGGACTTAATATGTAAAAGCAATCACTGGTAATACAAGAACACAAACGCACCATTGGCTCCATTATTTCAATAGCTTCATACAGAGCTGCTGCCAGATCAGTCAGGTCTCTGAAGGCGTCTTAACTAAGGTAATATGAAGTAAGACCCCGCCCCACTTTATCAAAATCATGTATTTATCCTGCCCACTTTTATAGCCTAAGTTTTTCAATAACTGCCAACAGAGGGGAACTGCTGAGGCTCTGTAAGATTCATTGATGGAGGCAGTTGAGACCATGTGCAGCTCAAAATGAAGTTTATCTGTATTGTAGTTTCATCATATCCACGTTCAGTCAGTGTCATAAAATATCAGGGTTCTGTGAAAGAAGCTGAACATTTTGGTTTTAGTGCAAAGATTTTTTTGTTTGTTTCTCTTTTAATTCTTTTTGTTGTTGCGTAATTGTGTCGTGGCCCAAAATCATGAACCAAACACTTAATCTTGAAGGACACACATGACAAAGTTCTTGGTGGCTCAGGGTTGAGGTTTGAGTCTGATCTCATCCAGAATCATGTTTTGGCCACGATGGTCCTGTTGTCTGGGCTGAAAACAGGGACATCAGGTCACTGATTCAGGTTTTCTTTTCTAAAGGCTCCGGGTCCCTGGCTGCTATGGCAGTGTTTGAGGACCGCTACAAGCCTGATATGGAGGTGAGTCCACTGCTCTCATGTTCATATAAACTCAACAGTTAAGTGTCTGATAATCCCACACTGACCTCTTGTGACGCTTCCTATCGAAGGAGGACGATGCTAAGCGGCTGGTGCGTGACGCCATCGCTGCTGGTATCTTCAACGACCTGGGCTCTGGCAGCAACATCGACCTGTGTGTCATCACCAAGGGCAAAGTGGACTACATCCGGCCCCACGATGAGGCCAACAAGAAGGGGGTCAGGTGAGGAGCACATAAGTGAAACTTCTAGTTCTATTTTATTTGAGATGAGTTTGTAGATGCTGAAATGAGCAGAAGCTGAGTGAAGCTGGCAGCTTTCCTTTAAAAAAACCCCGAGTTTCTCTCTCACTTTATTATTTCTGTGAATCCACTGGATTAAAGTGGAAGGTCCAGTCGCTCACCTGGTAGAGTCTTGATGTCCTAAGCATAGTAGCCTGGGTTTGAATCTGGCCCAGGCCTTTCGCTGCATGTCAACCCGTCTCCTGTTGACGGTCACAGTAAAGGCACAAACAGCTGTTCACATGTGTGCAGCTGCTCAGGAGCAGGTGCTGCTGTGTCTCCACCTCTGCTTCATCACAGAGCAACTGGACTCATTAGCCTTCCATCATATGACGAGCTGCTGGATGACCTGATGACTTGTTTTTTTTTTTTTTGTTGACTTCTGTTTAAAGAGTGAGTGAGTTTGAAGCCCTGCAGCTGTGAGTACAGATGTTGGTGTTCTGGTGCAGACTGAGGAGCTGCAGTCTCACATTGATCTCAGTTAACTAACCAACAGTGACGTGCTGTGTTGATGAGAGATTCTCAAACTTTTCTGTCACTGACCTTCGCTTGGTTTTTGTCCCATTTGCCCTCATGTAGAACTGGTGACTACACGTACAAAAGAGGCACCACGGGTGTGTTGACGAAGGTAGTGACTCCCCTGGACCTGGAGGTGGTGGAGGAAACTGTACAGACCATGGATACGTCCTAAAATACATTGACAACGCGTTTCTTGATGTAACTCTCTACCCGTCAGAATTCTTAATGCAAATGGCAAATTTTTCCATGATTTAGAATAAAAGTGTTTGAGTTGGTTCATGTTTTGTTCTTGTTGTTTAACGTGTAGATGCTGAAGGCTGTGGAGCTTTTTACCATTATCATTTTAAAATAGTCCCCTACAGGCTTCTGTTAGGTTTGTGACATCAGCAGAGGAAGAAAAATTTGAAGCAGTTTCATCCTGAGCCACAGTTTTTACTCAGAGCAAACGTCCTGAATTTTCTTCATGAAGACTCAAGAACAAACTGATTGATGTTGTGGACTGAACGTCCACAACATCACTTCTGGGCACTATTCAACACCAACTCAGGGAGAGGAGGTGATTCTAGTTTCATCTTTTTAATCTTTACACATTTTACTACAGATGCAAAACCAGGAAACACCTTAAACCCAGAGATACATTTAATGTCACATTGCACTGAAAAACAGTTGGTAAAAACAATGGCACAAAACTGAGTGAAAAGTTGCAATAGATGCACAATCAAGATATAAGCTGAAGTCTAAACATTGTGTGTGTGTGTGTTTGTGTGAGAGAGACACATTTCTTCTATCAGCATCAAACAAATGAAACTGATGATGAGATGCTCTGTGTGGTTCTGCACCATGAATTAGAAATTACATCTATTAACATGCTCTGGTTCAGTTCTGTTTGCACCTATAAACACAATCATGAACCACTTTCATGACTCATAACTGTTGCAACTAAACAACACCCACCACCATGACACAAACATATTATATAACTGTGTGTTTCTTGTTTGGTAATGATGGGATTCAACAGAGGACTCTACAGCTGTGACCGCTCTGCCGTGCCCTCAGCTTCACAGAGACAGATGGTTTATTTATACGTATGTTGTAAACGATGTATTTAGGCAGCAGCAGAAAAGGAAATGTCCAGATGACTGGAAATCAAGAGCAGCTGTGGTGGACAATGACTTTAAAGGCCTGATATCTAGTGAAACATGTCACACCATCATCACATCAGCTGTTTAAGTTCTGTGCTTCTTTATCGTTGGCCAACAGGTTTGAAACGGGTTCAGTCAAAACTTAAGTAGCAGAGAACGATGACCTTAAATGACTTTAAAGTGTGGGTCGAGCTTCAGAGACATTGTATCCGAAATTTCCCATAATGCAACTTGAATAATTGCTTCCTGTGCTCACATAACAGCATTTATTCTCAGATTGACAGAGGTCCAAAATCACAGGAAACGTGGGCTGCAGTCGAAAAGTCAAATAATCTCCTCTCTAACATAGATGGAAAACAGTCAAGGACAAATATGAAGGAGAGAGAAGACAACTTTAGAAAAGCCAACTTTATAACACATGGATGATAAATACTCTTTTCCTAACCACAAAAATAAACAGGATTGAGATGTTGAAATAAGAAAACATGGCATGAAGACACGGTGCGATTATCATGAAATTTAAAATGAGGACAGATTTAAAGAGAATAAATCTAAATGTATGGATTTGGAGCTCAGCCGATCAGTATTGGATCATACTGCATATTGTTTATGTGGGTCTGCTGTCGCTTTAAATGTTGGTGTAATGTTTCCTATGCTAAAGGAGATAAGATAGGAGGCACTGAAGCTCCATTTATCATTTAGAGAACCAAAGCAGCTCTGATCATGGCTGCTGCTTCGATACTTCAGGTCATTTCACTCAGTCTGAACCTCCCTAAGCTTAAAAGACTTTTCGACTGCAGCCTCACCAACAGAGTTTTGATCTCAGGTCTAAGACTGAATATAGAAACAGACGACACCACAGTTGTGGTTGTAAGCCCTGGAAAAAAGCTAGTAAGTAGACCTTTAGTGGAGTTTATGCTGTTAAACAGAGAATCCAGGCCTTGAGCTCTAAACCCAGACAATAATGGGAGGATAAAATGATGGAGATAAATGATGGAGATAAATGTACAATTTGTATCAGATGGAAAAGTGTCTGATCTCCATCACACCAGGGTGATGTGACTGTTCTGTCAGAGAGATGTTCACTAATTGACCCCTACATTATTTACTCAAATTGATGATAAAAAACAGATATGATTACAACGAGAGATGGTTAATAATGAAACCTCCCAGCTCCACCTCTAACTTCACCTCTAACACAGGGCATGAACTTGGAATGCAACCCCTGTGGAGAAAAAGCCTCAGTGGTCGTGGTGAGACGCAGCTGAAGAGCAGGCCATCAATGCAGTTACTTCGCAAATAGACCAGTGCGGCGTCATAAACTTTCCTCCAGTCCTACACCACAAATGCATCTCTTGACGTCCTCCGTGGCTGAAAATAAGTGGGTTCTTGGACGTCGAGATACCACTGTCCACTGGTGCGAGTCTTTTGACTGGTTCCTCCTGTTGAGGTGTGGGTAACAAACACTTTTCTGCAAGACCATGCAGAGCTTACGTCCGGTTGGTTTCAGGTCCTCAGACTGAGCAGAGAGGAGGCCTGCTTGGACGCATAAGTGGCGCTCAGGTGCTGGAAGTCCACATGTGCATCTGTTTGGCAATCTGCAGCACGAACACAATGTCCGGCCGCTGGTCTGGGTCCGGGTTGATGCACATGCTCACCAGGTCCCTCAGCTATGGAGAGAGGGTCGTATTAGTTCACATGATGAGGCTGTTGTTTTTTTGTTTTCTACTGTCAACAAACTCCATGGAGTCACCAACACCAACTAAGTGTTAGTCAGTTGTCAACACTTCCCTTCCTACCTGTGACCCCAAGACATAAACTCATCACAAATATGGAGTTATTTTTTAAAAAGGCTCAGTAATTTCCTACAACTGCTTGTGACTCTAGGTTTCATCAAACAGGAGGAAATGGTGCATTATTTGGGGACTATTTTCGGCAGCAGATGAATCCATATTTGGTGCTTTAGTACTTGGGGCATCAGAATGATGTATGTGAGACTGATGTAAATGATTGGCAGGTTAAATATGACTGAGGCCAAAGGTCAGTTTGTGTTGTTCTACCTTCTCAGACCAATGGTCGGGGGGGAGGGGAGGGTAATCACACTGCTCAATCTTCTGGCAGAGGGAAAGCAGGTTCATCTTGTCCCCATAAAACGGACTCTGCAGCGCTGCCATCTGGAGAGAGAGGAACACCGCTCAGATGAGAGACATTGTCGGGAGGGGAAAGAAAAAGACGTGGGTGTAGACGATGAACACTGGAAACAAAATGTTTATTGGGTTTAACAAGAACCAGCTATTTCCTATGCCTGAATAATATTGTTCTTGACTGAAATCCAAGAGATTTGTTTAAAGAACAAGGAAAAAATCTTTATACAGATCTGTAGGTCGACACCACACGACAGACAGTGGTTCCCAAACTTTTCTGACTCATGTTCCACTTGAAAATCCGCCCACATCTGACCCCCGATCTATATGGAGGCCAAATAATGCTATCTCTGTTCTTGTTTTGCAGATCTAAAGCAAAACGTTAATTAGTAATATTCTATTCTTCTATTTAGTGGACAACCTACCTCCTGAGGCATAACCACTATGCTGGAGAGACTGATTTACTGTCTGTATTTATTTTTGATGATTTCTTCATCCACCACCACCTTCAGGGCAAAGGTTTCTCTTGACCAACTTATGATGGGATAATTAAAACCAGAGATCAGGTTTCATTTGGATTCAAAGTGAATATTCTTGGTCCATTTCAAGCTGCTCTGTTGACCCCACTGGATTTTCCATCAATATTTGTTAGTATATTTTGGCTGTGCTGATGTCATTAATCTGGATTTAAGATGATTTTATCAGAGCTGTTGCAATGATAGAAGAATGATTTATTCACTAGTGTAGTTCAAATGCATTCAGTGTGCTTGTTTATGGTATGTGGTGTTTAGACAGCCAATCATTCAGCACTGCTGTTGTTATTCATCAGTATTTTTATGTGGATGTGATCAGTTATTTACAACTGTAGAAGAAGAGACTCAGTCTTCTTCATGGTGTTCAGGTAATTCACTGTGGACATCTCTGTTGAAACCACCACGACTGAATACAGACATGTCTGAAATATTTACCTTTGATCAGAGCTAATCTGTCCTTAGTGAAAGAGGTCATGCACGACCTTGGAAATTTTTAAAACCCTTTTTTTTAGTATTTTGGGATGTAATAGGCCCTGTGGTCTACAGGCCTTTTTCCTCTCAGGCTGAGACTTTTGTGTGACTCACCTCATACAGGAGACACCCCAGGGACCAGATATCTGACTTGAAGTTGTATCCGTTCTCATGGATTCTCTCTGGTGACATGTAGTAAGGAGTCCCCACTGGACCAGAGAGCAACAAGCACAAGAAAAAAAATGATGAATGAGTGTTGTTTCTTACTGCAGCGCCATATAAACCCAGTGACACTAGCAGATAAAATTAACACCAGACAGGACTGACTGGTAATCTGTTACTTTTCATGATGTGCACACCTGTGTGAAGAGATAATATAAAGGCAGATCATTAGTGATGTGTTCATGTGTGTATGTTGTGTATCCTTTACCTAAGGAATGAGCTGCAGTGGTTTTAGAGCTGAAGAAGCGTCCTAACCCCAGGTCACCCAGCTTCACCTCCCCTGTGGCTGTTATGAACACGTTGGCTGGTTTAATATCTGGTTCACACACACAGACAGACAGACATTTAAACTCAGGGAATATCCACACCCTTACATCAGTCATGCTGTACTTGTAAAAGGATGAAGATTTTTCTCTACAGCCACACATGTCGCCTTCCTGTGTACAATATTAACAATAAAACAAGAAAACAAGGGTTGAGAACAGAAATAAAGACACTAAAGCAAACATGATGCAGTGAGAAGAGCAGATGGAACAATGACAGGAGAGTAAATCTGTGAGTAGCTGTTTACCACGGTGCATTACTCTGCGCGAATGCATGTGCTCCACGGCGCTGCACAGCTGCACAAAATACTTCCATATCGTCCTCTCTGGGATGAGCCGCCGCTTCTTCTTGAAGTACTGAACATGCAGAAGATTAAATAGGTAATATATAGATTCACACTTAGAGAATTAACGAGTGATCAACTAATCCATTTTTATTCCTGGATGTGACATTTCCTGAGTTTAATTTGAGGTCATTTCTGACCTTTATCATCTGGGACAGATCTCCAGCGTCTGCCAACTCCAAAACAATGTTGAGCTCATTGTCTTCAATAAAGGAGTCCAGGTATTTGATTACATTGGGGTGATTCAGCTGCTGCAGTGCACAAAGAGGAGAAAATGATTATTTACAGACACTTGTCACACAGCAGCAACATCTCTGACTATAGAGAAGTACAACTGTGAGAAACCAGTGGACACGATCGCCTTTATTTCCTATTTCCTGTTGGAAAGTTCAATAACACTGAAAACTGATTTTACCTTCAATAGATCTATCTCTTTGACGCAGTCCTGACGAGCCTTGGCATCCATCATTTCAAAGATCTGCAGTGAAGATAAGTAAATAAAAGATAAATAACCCAAATAATAATTTTTTCCTCTAACTTTCTAAAAAGAAATGTCTTCATCCTGTTTCCCTCCTTGTTGGTTGCCTGTCTCACACTGGTGTGTTTCACCTGTGCTGCCTCCCTCATGTGTTCTCAGTCTCTGTGCTTCATTAATCTTTGACATCCAGTTCTGTTACATTTGGGGGAAAAACTGAATGCAAATGTAGACAACACAAAAAGGGAGTAGGTGGAAAACAGGTCTTTCAAAAGCAAAAAGTTCAATTACAAAATCAATCTAAAAGAACAGACAGGAACAAGTAAGTATATGATATAATAGTATAGTAATAGTATAATGTGATACACATATGGAAAATAATGTCAAAATAAAGACTTTGCATCTTAAAATAAATAATGAGTCAGTATCTCAAAAATCATAGTCATATTCTCAAAATAATGAGAGACTTTATTAGAATAATGGCTCAGTATCTTAAAATCATGACTGCATCTAACATAGTTAAAGAGGTTTTGTGATTTAGGCTATTATGTGTATGAAAACATCATCATATCCAATAGTTATTTATTTTGAAAAGAGGTCAGCTGGCATGGTGCCTCCTGGATTTTCTATTAGCAATGACAGAAAGCTAGTTAATGTAATAAAGAGGAGGTGGGCCTTTATTGAAATATTAAGAAAGTATTGCAAGCTTCCTTATTTAACATTTGTGCAGGCCTAGTTATATATATATATATATATATAAAATATTTTTTTAAATTAAGGATTTGAATTTAATTTTGTGACCACGGAGTCTAAGCTACACTCTTAATTCTGATGAAATGGTACAATAATGAAAGGTTGAAATGACATATGGAGAAGAGAAACTGCCAAAAATAAATACAATAAATAAATAAATGTAAATGCTATTAAATTAACCAAAAACCAATATTAAAAATAAATACAGACATCAATTCAGTAATTAGATGTGACAATGAGACCACAGGCCCAGTGTTAATAGTGAACATGGCTTTAGAATAAGGTGTATTATATTCAGGTGTGGTCCTGACACTGTCCTGTACTGTACCTGGACTTTCTTGAGAGCAACCAGCTGTCCCTCCAGCAGGTACGTGGCTTTGTAGACCTCACTGAACTGGCCCCGACCAATCTTCTTCTCAATGCGGAAGTTTGCCAGAGTGCAGCAGAACTTACAACTGGACATGTTTTTCTGTGCAACAACACATATCAAAAGGTTTAACATTATGGAGCCAAACACTGCGGCTGTTTATTAGCGGTTTAGCATCGGCTGTTTATTTCACAGATGAGTTGGTTTGGGCTGCCTTCATCTCCTGTCAACACACTCCAGGCTGACTGGTTTTTATGGCCCCATGAAGCTTTGGGGCCACAGGCTACAGGCACAGTGACATCTGGTGGTTTACAGACATTAGAGCAGCCACTTGAGCCTGTGACTCAAACACTATGACACCTCACTGTGGCAATTTGACGGTTATTGTGCAATTTGTTACTGTAAAATAATTAATGCATGGTTTGTCTAAAAAGCCTAGATATAAAATATGAATGTACTTATTGGTGTAGTAAATTATGTCTTTGAGGGTAAACTGCCATATTTTTCAATCATTCTCTTATTCCACTAATGAGCCTATCACTTTTTTAGCAGCAAAACTTTCCAAACAGTTAAATTTTCAGAAGAACCGGTGACTTCTGAAGCTTCACTCGTCTCATGCTGCTCCTCACTTGACACAAGAGGTGTGGAACCAGGCTGACAATGCCTACCAGAGGCTAAAAAACTAATTCGTAAAGTGAGGTGGTTGTGGTTATATGACATGTTATGTGCCAGACTACTTCTACTTCTTGTCTGGGAACGGTGACTTCCTGGAGTCTGGCAACCTCATGGTGAGGCCAAGATTCCAGGAAGTTACCACACCAGGCCAAAATATAACTCGCATGCAAACCAACACTAAAACCACAACATGTCACTTTTACTTATTGAATGAAGTTGTTGTAAGGATTAAGAGTAGATGTAATGTGTTAGTGAGCTTCAGAAGTCATTTAGCTTTTTTTCTCTAATAACATACAGGTCAGACGTCCTACCTCATCCTGACCAGTTATCTTGTAGAGATTGTTGTGGTTGTCTAAGTTGGGCTGGTTGTTGTTCTGTGCTTCCATGGTGGCTTCACTTCCACTCACTGCTGTAACAAGGAAGACAGTTTGGATTTTCATTAATTGAGCACATTTACAGTCAGACAGTAAAAACACACAGGCAGGTGAGTGTGAAAGGTAAGACGTGGGTTAAACTGTGAAAACATCACATCTAACTTGTTTAATCTCTGTGTCACTTAATAAATCAGTGTCACTCACCTTCATGCACCTTAAACTCTTATAATGACTTCACACCTAGAGACAGTGTGTGTGTAGGATTAACATCACAATTCATCCCAGTTACCATAGACACTGGTTATCTTCTCATTACTGACAGAGGGAGTGAGCTCAACAGGAAAGTAGTGGTATTGTTTTATCAAGTTGTTAACAATGAATTCATTATCTATCTCTACGACCATAATGCTGCATGATAAAAGGACCAGCTGAGATAAATGGGATCTAAGCTGATATCAAAACATAACCAAAAAGCTCTCAGAGTCCACACATTCTCCCAGGCTGTAGAACTGTTCACGTGTCAACAATCTGCATCTGGATCTGGATCTAGGCCAAGACAGACCAGCTAAAATGCCTAATGTAAATGTAAATGTAAAGCCCTTTGAGACAAACTGTTTGTAAAAATGGGCTATACAAATAAAATTGCCTTGCCTTGCCTAAAATACAACACTGTGTTGTTTTTGGAAGCACAGTAGAATCCTTTCTGGGACTCTCACAGGATTTAAAGCTTACACTGTGAAAGAAGAGAGTCACAATAACTGAATTATGGTCACATGAATAAATGATTTTTTTTCTAGCAGTTGTGCCTGTTACTGCAGTCTACAGCCTTGCTCGCTGCTCTGTGAGTCAATGTTGCTTTGAGTTAAAAGCTAATGTAAAGCACGCACCATTTTTTATCATGTTCACCATCTTAGTTTAGCATGTTAGGATGACAATGTTTGTTCTCAGCTGATGCTTACTTTCATCAAATCTTAGTTGGGGTATCTGATGAGACAGATGGGCTGTCATCCCCAGAGCCATATCTACACTACAGTCATCCGGTAACCAGTAGAAGTGAGTGTAATATCACACAACCCCCTTCTGCAGAGCAGGAGGAGACTGACTGGAGGACTAAATAGAATGTGCCATGTCACTGTCAGTAAAGTAAAGTGAAGAAATCATTATATCATCTGACAGGAAATATTAATTATGATTAACAAACTTATCTCTCACATTTCTCTTCGGGCATTTCCTGTATTTCTGTGGTCTCTTGCCTGTTAGCTGCTGTACCATCTAGGCCCCGAGTTGATGAGTGTGAAATGCGAATGTGATCAGGGAACATCCAGGGAATAGTGTGGCAAAAATATTTATTACCCTACCCTGTTCCTTCACGGTCTTGAGAGGACGAATCCCAGAGCCTGCAGTGTCCTCTGAGGTCAAACCTTATAACCACATAACAACATGGTTCTACTGTACACATATAAATACATATTGTACACAGAATATATAGTAATTTTAAGCCACCTCAGTTGTAGTTACATAGGCTGTGAGCTAACTGCTAACCCACAGACACAAAAAAGGACTAATCACTCTCTCTGACAGTGGAGCTGAGGCTCACTGGGTGTCTGGGGTGACTCATGTTGACGGAGACTACTCTGGTTTTGATTGGTACAGGCCATTTCCAAACAATTGGATCACTGAAAGCAAGTGACAGAGTGAACTGGTGAGTGGCCACATCATCTGTGTCATCTCCTTCTGACAGGCTGAGTCATCTGAGCGTGACCTTATGCCTCCTCTATCCAGCTTTATGCAAATGAAGACGAACTGTGAAAGAGCATCTGTAGGATTCAAATGTTCTGAAGACTCAACATCTGGAGTTACCATTGCCAAGTGCTGAAGTATTAATGACTTGTTTTACCACAAATAGCTGCTGAAATGTCTAAGCTGGGCCATGCTGAAACTTGTTCCCTGTTCCTAAGTATTACAATCATTATTCCACAATACCCCCAGAGATGGGTCTCTGATGAGTCAGATGTGAGTATTTAGCTAATACTTGAAACAAGAGAGTACAATGTGCATGTGCTAACTTGAGCTCACCTCATCCTCCTCTGCGCCACTAACCATTAAAATGTTAGCAATGCCAACTGGGCCTCATGCCGTGACTTTGGTTACACACAGGAACAGATATGTGCTGCATACATGTCAGGCTGCTGTTAATTGTGGTAATGAGGACTATGCTGTTGTTGGCATTCAAGACTAGGAATCTCTCAACGTAGGCATGGCTGACTGTGCAGCATGTCTACAGTGTGTTGACTGGCCTCATGTGCCTGGAGCTGTACGCTTTTCCACTAAAACCCACTAAAATGTAACAACAGCGCAGAGGACTCATGCTGAGAAACTCTCCTGTCAACCAATGCCTCAGATCTGGCTCTAATAAACTTTCGCAATACATTTTGGAGCATGGCTCTGTTTCTGTAAACACAAACCAGCCAGAGCAAGAGCAGGGAAAGATTATCAGGAGGAATGTTAAAGCAGCAGAGCCTATGTGTGGCTGCAGAGGGGAGAGGATGGCTGCATTAATGAATCATGTATTACCCAACATGCCCTAGGATTGTTTGGTGGGTACTATGGCAGGCTATGACAGAACACCCTTCAAGAGCCCAGACTCTACTTCTGACAGTTCAAATTACTCTGAGCTCCTGTCAAACAGACTCAGTGAGGAAATTTACAGTACTGTAACTCCTTAGTTTAAGCCTCGCACTCATCAATCTGTTATAAAAAAAAATGAAACTGAGTTTAGGTTTTTAGTGTTTGTTTTCAGTTGTGACACCTGCATGCATCCTCTCAGAGCATCACTCCTGAAACATCACTGTACTTTCTTTCTACTTCTTCAACCTCCATCCCATTGAAGCATTGATATATTTTCAACTACTTTTTAACCAGTTTGAGGAACTATTGAAACACATGTCTCATTCAGTCCCATTCACCCAAAGATTAACAAGACAAGAAGTCTGTGCACCATGAGGCGGTGACATTGACAATGCTAACAGGCTGATGTTAAGCAGATATAATGTTTACACCCTGTTCAGCATTTTAGTTAAGCATGCTAACATGCTAAAATATGACTGTAGTCAATCCCAGCTGACATTGGGCAGGGGAACTGTATACCCTGGACAGGTCTCCAGTCTATCACACTGACTTTCACGGCTGAGTACAACTTAGAGTCGCCCATTAATATGACCTACATGTCTTTGGATTGCTGGAGAAAGCAAGAGGGATCACACAAACTTTCTTGCTGTGAAGTGACAGCGCAAACTACTGAACCACTGTACCGCCTGCCAGGATTCGTTATCTGACCAAACATCTGCAGCTGATTTTGATCTGTTCCGTAGATGTTGAGATAACTGATGAGAAGAGCAGGACTCGTGATCATGAATCATCATGAATATCTGAATAAATTGTTTTCGCAATTCATTCAACAGGTGTTGAGATATTTCAGTCAGGTGCAAAGTGGTGTCTCAACCAACCAATCGCTAAACTAACACTGACAATAAAAATGAATGGCTGTAGTATGATGCTAGCTGTGGTGACACACACAATAGCACAGTCACCTGTTCTCTGTATTTTCACAGACGACTTTGTCTCGACTTTGTAGTCGATACAATGAGTCATCTACTCATTGCAGTGTTGGTGACAGACCCTGCACTTGGTAACTTGGTGCCATTGGTATGTGAGTGAACTAGCAACAAACAATGCTACATAAAAGCAGCGTAAATAGTCCATGTACTTATATTATCAAACACACTACGAGTGATATTTAGCACAGTCCCAGGGCAGGCTAATCTGTTATTTGGACAAATTTACTCATAGACCACAAGGGGTCGCTTGTGGACCACTGATGGGCCACCAACCACAATTTGAGAAAGGTTGAATTCTTTTGTTTCTCATCTTGGCTCACTTGGTCTCTCAGTCACGTTTCTTCTCTGTTAGTCAGGAGGCTGACAACAAAACTTTTTCATGTCAGTAACACACAATATTATCATCATCATCATCTAAACAGAATCAGACCCTCAAGCAACTCTTTTCATGCTCAAATGAAATGAGAATGTTATTTAGCATCTCTGGTCTTTCTTTCTAATGGTTAAATATTAGCAAACCACCTCCACACAATTAGCTAATGCAATGTTGCCAATAGCAATGAAACTATCATGTGAGTATGTGTAGGTTTCAAAGGGGTTTGTTATTAATGATTATGTATACTCAATTTCTTATCTTTTATTTGACTTTTTTCCTGCTTATCCTTCCTCATCTCTGTGTCCAAAGTCTGAATAATACCAGGAAATAATTCTGACTGAAGCCAGAACCTAAGAGGTGTTTTCCAAAGATATGACTTTTGTTTTTTAATTTCTGTTAACCTTAAGCCGTTGACCCTGGTCTGAGACACAATGTCAGCTTGAACCTACACAGCTGTTTCCTCTTCCTTTGTCATGAGGAAAAACAGCTCACTGTTTCTTAAGAATGAGTTAGGACGATGGGAGATGATAAAGGGTCAGACAGGAAAAAAAAAACACTAATATTTTTAAGACCGTGAAAATGTGGGTGTTGATGCTGTGATAAGAGGGTGTACCCTGCCTCCTGCCCAGAGCATGCTATGACAGACATCCGCCTGGTTAGTAATCTGTCCACTGCAGCTACAAAGATAAAACATGATTCCAGCGAGTCTTTAAGCAGTCAATCAGTTAATGCAAACAGCTGCCAGGAGTTGCTGTGCAACTTTGTTTTGACCATGGTCCTGTCCCCACTCAGCCATCCAAGCCAATAAATGCCAAAGCTGTCCACATAAAACAAAACAGGCTACTGTCACAGGAGCACGAGCGTTGACTGTGAAAGTCCATTTCTGATTTTAGTGTTCTTGGCACAATAGACTGCTCCATAGTCTGACAAGTCATCAGACTAGAGAGGGATAAATTCCTGGTGACTGTCATATGATGTACATGCCAGTTAAGCATAATTTACACTTTAATTTCATAAATTCAACAATTTATTTGTGCTATTATCAATACTTTGTTGGTATAACAGTGGCGTGAACCACCTGGACAATCACCCTGCAAACCTGGCTTCGCAGCTGCACAGGAGCTGCTGCTGACCAGGACTACATCTGACACATTCCTACTGTGTTAAAACTGGAGTATGATCAATGAATCATTCAAAATGTATTTAACTTAATTGCACCTTTCATACTAGCTGAATGCAATTCACTAGAATCAGCACCTCATGGTAGTTTGTTCCACCAACCAGCCAAGTTGGAGGTAGTACGATCCCAATCTTCTCTTCCTGTGATGAATAATGGCAAGAAGTGCTTTTGCAGAGCATTATGATGTCACAGTAAAGTTGATCTTTGACCTTTTGGATATAAAATGTCATCCTTGAGTCTAAGGGCATTTTTGTGCCAAATTTGAAGAAGTCCCTTCAAGGTGATAGTGAGCTATCGTGTTGATGAGAACATCAACATCTTAATTTCTTCTGCATAGTTTGCCTTCTACCATCTTTCTAGACCTTTCACCAACATTGTTAGAACTGATGCTTCATCAATGCTTTCTGCTACCGGGAGCCACTCATATCTTTGTACATTGAAGTCCTGGGGTTATGTCTCTGCTGCATCTTCAGGAATGGGGACATCAACTTGCTACACAGCTACCTACCTAGCTACAGCCATAAAAATAGAGTTAACGTGCAAATGGCCACAATTTTGACATTTTCTTGTATCTGCATTGCTGTAACCATCTTGCATCCTGTTATTGAGTTTGCCTGTGTTGCAAAAATGCTGCTAGTAAAGTAAGTACCTCTGTAACCTCTGAAAGGAGGCCAAAAACTGCAGTTCCTCAAATGAAAGTTCCTTCTTCATTACAACTGTAAGGGGGGGGGCGACTTACCTGTTATACGTTTTATAAAGGCTTAAAGTTCTTTATAATTAATAATATAAGGGTGTGGCCGCTTTAAGTAAAAGGTGAACTACCATGCACCAAAGCCTGAAAAGCCAGGAAAATGCCAATAGCTGATCAATCTGTAAATGATTTGGTGGGTTACATCAGTGGAATGTTGTATTTCCAATGGGCAACACTGTTAAATGCCAGTCTTACAAAGTAGTACTGCTCATTCATATTCCAGGGTAAAGAAGATCCTAAAGTGAGCAATTCACTGGATTTTTGGAAGATACAACACCAACAATGTGGCTAAAGTAAGAGCTGAATAGTTTATTTTCCTTCCCCTCTGCCTGTACTCTATCGTGGACAAAGAGCTGATAATGTTGCATTATATTCAAGAGACAACCTTTGTGGGGAGAAATACAATGAAAACTGGTCAGATATGACATGAACACTACTTGTTAGCCTTGATGTAAAATCAGCTGTTGGCCAAGGTTCTGCTGATTTCAACTGTTTATAAAATGTCCTATAGGCAATTTATTGGTCGACCTCTATTGTACCCTGCTGAAAGGTTTATCATTTTTAACTTCATTGGTGTAAGTAGATCTATTTAAAAATGCCCAACAAATTAGCACAGAGGAAGTGATAGAGTCCGGGAAGAAGAATAGTCCTCATAGATGCAGTGACTCTGGAGCTCATTTATATGCTAAAACTAAACAACAGACATCATTAAAAACAGATGAGCAAAATAATGTTGCTACTGTAACAGACTTAGTCGGTACTTAAGAGTTGTTTTTACTAACACTCTTACTAAAAGTTGCCTCGATCTTCTCTGCCTAAATTCACAGTGGTCTTGTGGATGTCACTGTTGCTGGGTAAAAGGTAAACTTTATTATATCTGCTATGAATCAAATAAAATCAAGGCAGGGCCTTTGGGCAAGTGAAAACCCTTGTCCCAGGAAAGAGTATCAATTTTCTAGGAGGGACACTCAAAAAAAGAGAACAATCCTGGGAAAACAAGGATGAGTGAAAACCCTACCTGCAGCACACACTTCATGTTTCTGCTTAACAGTGAACACAGTAGAGACACAAAGCAAGCATGTGAATAGGATCAGATGGTAAATGAACCGCTGAGGCCAAACGAGGTCAGACTTTACAAAGCGCTGCATCAGTGTGCACACAGAGGCCTTCTGGGAATGAATGACTCACCACTCCTCAACTCTCCGGGTGACAGGAAGAGAGAGAGGCATATCCTCCTGCAAGTAACTGTCTCTGTGGACGCTGAGTTAAGCAAACCTAAACACTCAGCTTTTTACCCTGAGAAAGGTCACAGATTTCCCTGCATATTGAAATCTAAGGAATAACAGCTACAGTGTGCATCTTCCCCACCACCACAGTAACAGTTTGCTTTAATTTAAATAATACTACTATAACAGGATAACTCTGCATTAGAAGCTTCATAATGTTGAAGAGTACAAGCCTGGAGTCTCAAGCAGAGATGAAGAGTGGCCTCGAGGTGTGGTAAGATCACTTCTTTCTAATGGCCAATGGGCAAAGAAGAAATTGTAAAAAAAAAAAAAAAATATCAAGATTAAATGCAGATCTTATCTTATTACATCTACTCCAACCCATCTATTCTCCTCTCTCTTCACCTGCTTTTCTCTACAAGTGTTCACACCTCATTGCTCCTCATTATTTTCCCTTCTCTCTTTCACTCTTCCCTTTCTTTTTCACACTTCCTTCACTTCTGTCCACTCCTCACCTATCCTCTACTCCTCTGCTTCTGCCTCCTTATCACATATTTCCTCCTCCCCTCCTCTCTTTACTTCTGCTTCTGTTTACTCCACTCATCCTTCCTCTCCTGCTCCACAGGTTTCTCTTTGTTCTTTGGTCCCTCACTCATTTTGACCTATAGATGGTTACTTTTCCCCAGTAACGCTCCATTGAGACTGAGGAGAAATGACACAAAGCACAAAGTTACAAACAAACCTAAAAGATTCAGTGCTGTTGGTTAAACTTCTGGGGCCCTATGACTCAACCTCCTGCTCTGCTGTTAATTACATTAGTCAAATATTAAAATCTTAAAACATTAAGAAAGTTTTACACACATTAATCACTAGTCAATAGCCTGTTGTATGCATTTATACTTACAGCCTCTTGCTTTACAAGTTGTATTTTAGGATTACTGAGCCTCTACTTCAAGTGCAATATATTGAAACATAACTTAAGTTCCTTGTTCTCAGTACCAAAATATCTCATTTGTTAGTCATCTCTTGGTCTGGCAACTTCCTTTCAGACACTTTCTGATCAGTTTCATCATTCAACAGCCCAACAGGCTCTTTACCTTATAGATCACATTGGAGCTTTATTTAATTCATTCATCTATATAATACTGAATAATTTATGGCACGTTATCTTGAAATCTATCAGAACTATAGAGCATCTGGCACAAAATATTGATTTCAAATCTTTATAATGTAATTTAATAAGAGTGTAACAGTAATTCATTTAATTTTTTTTTTTTTTAATAATTAAGTAAAAGTACAAATCAACAAACAAATTAAACTTGACTGAAGAGAGCTGTGGTTATTTACAAAATAACAAAATACAAAAACATCTTTAACTTGTAGCACTTTAACTCATTAATTCTTCATTTAGTGAATTCTCTTACTTTATTTTAAATACTTTTACCTCGGCTCTCACATGTCAAAGTATCTGCACACCTTTACAAATTCAACTGACCCTGCAGGCAAATCAAATCACATCAAAGCGATTTGAGTTGGGCCTGCAGGACCACATGTGTGATCATGTTAGATGTAACAATTTATTGGACTTCAACCAAAGATTTATTTGAAAAGGTAGGCTTTTGCCTAAAAGTGTGCACCAAATACAACCTCAGTGTGAAAACTACTGATTTTCTTTTATGTTAACTGGTCAGACCTATGTAAAGATTGCTCCCTTTCTATGAATGCTAGTTTTCCATTTATACATAGATGACACATGCTAAGTTTAATGTAGATCACACTTAAAACCTAAGAGTAGTTTTAAACAATCATTTTAACATATTTCATGATTTTGGAACTAGTGACTGATGCCATCATTTGCATTGAGTCTCAGTGACACAAACCCCTGAGCAGAGTTTCGTTGCCAATGTATGTAACACTTCCTGTTTTGAGATCATGTTCTCCATTCAAGAATTATGATGTGGTCTATTAAATGTCAGAAAAAAGTGAAACATGTCTGTCATAGTTTCCTAAAGTCCACTGTGATGTGATACAATTGTCTTCTTCAGCCTACACTATATATATATAGATATATTGAATTCACTATCATATAAGGATAGTGGCAAATGCTAACAAATGACAGGCTGGATCGTTGGCCATTTATCAAATAATCAACTATTTGTTGCAGCACTGGCATGAAGCATCAGTGGTACAATCAATGGGACTAGCAGAGATGAAGAGTGGCCTCGAGGTGTGGTGAGATCACTTCTTTCTAATGGCCAATGGGCAAAGAAGAAATTGTAAAAAAAAATATATCAAGATTAAATGCAGATCTTATCTTATTACATCTACTCCAACCCATCTATTCTCCTCTCTCTTCACCTGCTTTTCTCTACAAGTGTATATATATATATATACACTTGTAGAGAAAAGCAATAAGCAAAAATATTATTTATTATTCAATTCAGAACCCAGCAGAAACAGCTACCTTATTCAATATTCTTTATCAAAATGTAGAAATATGACCACATTGTGGCTGACTGTCTAGTACTGAGCAGTGTGTGTGGGCAGAGTGTGGGCTCTTCCAAATAAATCAGGAGATAGGTTCATGGTAACAATACACAACACCAAATGTATAGATGGAACAAAAATAGAGACTTATTTTTAATCTCCCTTCGTTGGAGATATTATAAATCTTGAATTTAAATCACAAAGGTGTTTTTTTTTAATAATTCACAGGAACCACGAAACTAAACCTACTCCTAACAATGAGTTATGAACCATGTTCATGTCATGATAACCACTCACAATCTAATACCAACAGATTTAATACCGCCAGATTAACTGTGCTTCTTCTAAATGCTTCTTCCAAACCTGGTCAAAATGGTTCACAATGACAGCAGCATTAATAATACTCACTGAGGATGTGTAAACACACGGCTTCCTGCTAACCAACCCTCCCAGTCATACAGGACACTTGGCTCCCTGTCACAGCTGACACGTGACTAATTTTAGCCAGTTATTTGACCTTGGATGCCCAGGCATCTTCATAACCACCAGCAACCACCCCACACTGCAGCCAGCGTCCTCCCCCCTTTCTCCCTGCTGCTACTGTTGCAAGTAATGTATGTAGTGTTCATTTATACCCACAATCACTCATATCCCTCAGACCACCAACACGCACACAAGCTTCTGCTTTCACGCTGCATAAAACATGTTAACATGCTTTTTTTTCTTTGCCCAAGGGGTGTGTGTGTGTGTGTGTGTGTGTGTGTGTGCGTGTGGATGTGTGTGGATGTGTGTGTGTTAAGCTATCACTGGTTTTACACCACAGGCCATATTCAACACCTTCTTCACTAATTTTAAAGGAAGGGAAAAGTGGGCTATGTTGGATTACAATGTAATTAAAGTTCACATTGGTTTAACTGAAAACCAAACAACATTTTGAGCTATTTTGAGGGACAAATAACCCACAAACTGCAGAAGTTGGCAATGTGTTGCAGTGGTTTCCTGTTATGAGAGAATAGCCTGCACAGATGAAATAAATATCGTGATACCACAGCTTGATAATGGTAAATTGAAACATGTGATTTAGCTGAACGAGGCATCAAATGATAAATTACCTTGAGAGTGAGCACATGAAAATAAAAATGTGATAATTTATTTATGGCCATAATGTTATGCTGTTTAGTTGGACCTCTGTATTAGAGTCAGTCCTGGTCTGACACAGCATTTAAACTATGTTTAAAGCAGAAAGCGAGTATCAATACAGCCTCGTTTCCGTCCCAGGCAGCGAGTAAATATCATTTCCATATGGTCCCAGAGCAGCGGGCTAACGCTGCTGCTAGCTGGGTATGTGCTAAGTGGGTCCTGCAGCCGTCCAGAGAGAGTAAACACACCGGGCTCTGCTCGGTGAGGCGGTTTGTTGCGGTACAAACACGCACAAATAAACGTCAACAAAGACTGCTCGTGCGTAAACGGAGCGCAAACCGCCTGTGGCGACGGTTGTTTACAGTGAGAGCTGCGTGTCTTACCTGAGGAGGAGTCAGTTCAGGTCCCGGTCGACCTGAGTGCGTTGAGCACTCTCCACGAGTTACAGTTACAGCGGGTCCGAGTTGTTGTGCAACTCCTCTCACCGACAGACAGACCCCCTCCCCCGAGTCTCTCTCTCTCTCTCTCTCTCTCCCTCTCTCTCCCTCCTTCCCTCTCTCTCTCTCTCGCTCGCTCTGTGCTCGTGCCGCTGCTGCCACGCAGGCTGCTCGTGGGACTTTGCAGAGACAACTTAATGAATGAGTGGAGGGGGACTTCAAAGTCTGAAAGCTCTGCGTAGTAAAGCGGCGGCGAGTCTGAGTCTGTTTTTTGGAAAGTAGGTCAAGCGTCACGGCCCCGTCTCTCCCCACTCAGCCCCCCACACGTGCGATGGGGCCATTGTTCATGAGGTATGATGTGAGAGTATTTATACACGTGACAGAGAGCAGAAGAAAAGCACAAGTCATTGAGCCAGGGCCGTAGCCAAGATTTAGGAAACACTGAGGTCATAAGCCCCACAGTTTCAGACCCCACCCCCATCCAAAGATAAATGTGAGGAGGTGTTTAAATTCAAAAATGTATTTCGTTTTCAAAACATATTTTCTTCTTCTATTATTACAAGCTGTTTGCTAACTGTGCTTTCTTCTCTACAGTTATGTCAGTAAAAGTTGCAATAGTGGTAAACACTATTTATGCAAACTCAAAGGCCGCATTCCTTCAGAAGACGTGGGCTATGTCTTTGTAGTCGTCATTATGGTAGCTCTGAGATACAGTGTAAATAATAATACCACAGACTGTAAATAAAGATGGACGCAGACTCTGAGACATTACCTACAGGTTTCTGCAGAGGAATGGTTTTGAAGCTCAGAACGACAATGTCCCAGCAAAAATGGGTGACAAATAAAACCTAAATATATAAACAAGGTCTCGCTGATCATTTGATGAAAATGATGTGAATCATCACCAGTACACCACATGAGGCAGTGTGTTTTTGAAGAATGATCATTCCTCTTGTAGAGAAGGCAAGGAGCACTGAAGGTGCTCTGGAGGCTCAGCAATATCTTTCTAACACACTCTTTTATGTTGGATTTTCATTAAATATATAACCCATACAATGACTTCAGAGAGTATTTGGGCCCCTTCACTTGCAGTCTTCATTGTTTTGAAGTAGATTTTATTTATTTTTTTAAATTGTTCTTTTTGCCAATCAATCTAAACTTAACAACCCCTATCGAAAATGTGTTTACAGAAATGTTTGCAAATTTATTTAAATGAACTAAGATCTATCATTTACAAAATGTTCAGGCCCTTAATTCAGTATTTTTTTAGAAGCTCTTTTGGCCTCAGTTACAGCTTCTAGTCTTCTTGGGTGGATTTTATTTCCTCTTTTTTCATGGCTGATGCTCTCAAGCTTTGTCAGAGATTGGATGCAAAGTGTCTGTCAGATGGTCAGATGGTCTCTGTGGTCTGGGGCCGGACTTTGGCTGCAACACTCAGGGAAAGTCAGAGACTTATCCTGAAGACACCCCACTGTTGTTTTGGCTGTTTGCTTAAGGTCATTGTGAAGCTGATAAAAGAACCCTCCTCTCAAGTCTTAGTCTCAGTCTGCTGCACTGGCTGTAACATTTACATGCATACAAATCATACAAATAAGACCTTTACATAAAAAGGTGTTCCCTAATGATCAAATAACAACAACAGGGCCACTTCTTGGTCATTATCCTCACAAGACAAAAAACGTTTGATAAAAGCTCTATGTAACGACAAAAAATGACACATGCTTATTTACTTCTGGCCCTGCATACAGCATGATTGCCAGATGCTACTTCCACATCTGGACCAATTCTGGCTCACACACAGAACATTGTGCAGCTGTCAGACAACACTAGAGCACAACAGCTGGAATCTCCCCAGATGTGGGAGTGTATGGTCCAGACTCAGGCAGATGACCCAGGTATATGATGGGTCAGAGGTTTCATTTTGCTATGTTGGAGGCAGGTTATTCCATATTAATATACATGGACTCATCATCATCATCATCATCATCATCATTATTAGTTTGACTATTGTTAAGCCTGCTTTGCATGCAATAATCATAATTAGATCAATAATGGTCATCTTTTTAAAAGAGTTACATTAATTTTATCAAACCTAACAGAAGTAAGAGTGTGGTGACATTATTACTGTACTATACTAACCACTTCTTGTTTCAGTTGTTTAAGTTAACTTTAAATTGGTACAACATTCACCGGTAACTCAGACTGGTATAAGCATATTTGTTGTTATCAATCAGCCATAAAATCTCAACCGAAGTAACGGGTAAGTAACGGTGAACGTTCATCCTTATCATGCGACCCAACCGCCAGAGGCTTGTATTGTGGAAGCTGTAGTTTCTCGCGTTGTATTACTGCGTATGACAGACGAGCCTCTCCTCCACGGTAGAACTACAAGTCCCAGAGTTCATCGCGCGGCAGAGCGTGACCTACGCGTGTAGACACCATGGCGTAGCAGAGCTCTGTGTGACAGGCTAGCACCAGAAAAACATCTCCGGACCGACGCGTCTGCGCACTGAAAACTGCTGCTAGCGACGGCGGGGCGAGGAATAAGGATGGGGTCCCGAATAAAGTAAGACTGTTTCCCCGCTGCTGTAACGGAGGCTGTTAGCGCCCGCTGCTCTGTTAGCTTTGTTTCTGTGAGTCATTGGGAAAGATACAGCACAGTGCAAGGCCCTGACTTGTTGCGACACAGGCTAAAAACAGTGGTGGCACTTCACTGTGCTGACCAGAAAAACAACGCGTTTAAAGGTCTCTCATGGGCTGGAGCTGCACTAGTCCTTTACAGGCGGACGCAGGCTGAGACAGAGGTGACCTACAGTGAATTAGGAACATATTTGTGTATGTACAGCTATGTAAACATGGTAACTGTCAGATTTTCTCCATGGACCTGATGCTGGGTTTCAGGTCTGAAGTTCAGGACAGAGATGCTGGGCTATGACACATGTCCTTGTGCTTGCCTGTGGCCTACCGCCTCTCCTCTGTTATAATGTAAATATTGCTGAGCCATGGATAAACTAGCATGGGTGTTGTTCAGCTACAACAGTTTTAGTCAGTAGTTTTTTTTTGTGGTGCATTTATTGGAGATAAGTTATGGGTTATTGTAATTGGAGGGAAATGGTTGTTAATAATAGAGGAATGACTGTGGTCTTTGTGAAGCAGTGAACCTCTTCATTCAGCTGCACAGAGGCAGTGATACTGCACATGCAGTTTGACAGAATTGGGTCATAGAAAGTTGTGGAAATCCTTTCACTGAGTGAATTTCCACAAACTGCTGACAATGACATGTTGTCAGAATCAGCATGTCAGCAGGATGATCATGGAGCACCTGCTGTGTGGGCGATGTTGATCATTAACAAAGGTGTGTCATCAAACTAGTGTCTTTATTCGTCACAATTTTGACAGTTTTAAGCACTTTCCATGTTAAATCTTTAATCGTTAATGAAACTTTCTCTGTAATAAAACAGTTTTTCCACCTCTTCACTTCTGTGCACCACTGTTCATCTATGTTCACTGCAGAGTAAAGAACAGATAAAGTAACCAACAGAGAACCTGAGGATTGCACTTTTAAATTTAAGTATTGGATTTTAGCTCAGTCCAATAATTACCAATTATTATTCTAAGTTTTTGTGTTACAGAAGGTGAGAGAAGCCATGCTTTATGATGCATGGGTAAGCGCGGGCACAGCTGGTAACGCAAAGCAAAAATTCTCTGTAGACGAGACTGACCACAGTGGTAGTAAACTGTTTTTAGGTCTTCGTAGCTATGGAAACCCTTCACACATTGACAAAAACTCTGATACAGAGCCAACAACGACAAGCAAACAGGCTAAAGTTGCTGCTGCACACCTAGCACACAGAGAGGATGAGACTGTTTCTCATAACCAGCACCAGCTGCAAACAGCGATGCTCAACTCTCCTGTTGATATAGCCAAACACCAACAGCATATCTTAGCAAGGCAGGAAGTAAGCCAAATGTGTGTGGGCAAGTAGCTAAAGATACTGAACACATAGATGTGACACTGATAGCTATTTCAGTCGGGGTTAGCTATCTCAAACATTAGCAATGAGACTAAACAATGCTGACCTTTTGTCTTTGATTTTACCAATCTGCCAAGGACTCTCGGAGGTCTTTCCACCATAGTCAAAGTCGCCATCATGACTACTGGGACAAATCCCAGTTGGGCCTGAGTCACACACACTGGTTCCACCATTGCTTCACCATTATTGCAACTCTTTGAATGACAATAGCACACCTTTTTTTAGTTTTTTGCCATTTCTTATCCATCTCTTCTCCTTGACAATGCCGTTATGTTGTGGAGTATTCATTGCCATCACTCCAACAAAGGTCTGCATTTCTCCCATGTTCTTGGCTCTCTCCACCAGTCTCTCCACCTGCAGTTGCAATTAATCCCATTAAAAATCTTGCTTTCTACTGTCTCCAGATAGCAATGTGCCAACAATGTGCCTGCCTACACCTCATTTTAAGACCAACACACCCATGGGTGTGATGAGCTCTAAAACCCTCTAAAACTAAAAAAGACCTTTGTGATGCACTTTCCTCCAGGTGTAAGATGCCCCTCGCTTGTTGCTTTGGATAAAAGTGTCTGTCAAATGACTAAATGTAATGATGGATTTGTCTATAACAAATTAAAGAACGCATTGATGATCTATCCTCCTCTTTTCCAGGGAGAGCCCAGAGTCCACTTTTGAGGCATATCTGGAGGTGAACCATCCGGGCACACACAGCTCTAGTAAGTTTGTGAAGGCTGGAGGTACAGCTGCACACATCCTCTGTTTTACACTGATCATAACTAACAAATCCAACCATCAAGGCTTACTCATTGTGTAAAGTCATGTTGCATTTCAACTTTCAGAGGGACAACCAATTCTAGTCTGGTTTCCTCCTGACATAATCCTTTGAACTGGAGTCAAACAAGTCAGCCTTGGTTTCATCAGACCAGAAAATCTTGTTTCTCACATTCTCACAATCCTTCAGCTGCTTTTTTGAAAACATTCCCTGAAGAGAAGTTTTTCTCTGCTGCAGTGATTCTTGTCCTTGTCCTTGTACGACAGTACTTACATAGTACTTTTATAATGTTATTGGCCACTCAAAGCTATATTCACCCAGTCACACACATTCAGCACTTGTCAATGACATACTGATGATAAATCAGGAGCAGTTTTGGGTTCAGTATCTTGCACAAAGGCTCACAGCAAGACCCCAAGGACATTTGTACATGTGGACTAGAGGAGCCGTGGATTGAACCATAGATTGTCCAATTAGGAATCTATCTCTTTAGTCTCAGCTGCACTTAGGTGTCACGGTTGAACAATCAGAGATGGCCACCTGCACAAATTGAGCAATGAAACCAGACACCAGCTGATCGTCACCTGAGACCAAAAGTTCTCATACATTTCAACACATAAATTTAAACTAGTTTTCTTTGGATATTTGAAGATGAGTCTTCAAACGTCATAGTCTGAGCAGTTTATTGGGGTTGCTTATAGCTCATAGTCAAACCTGGTTCTTTCCAATATTAGTGGTCACATGTAAATAGGTTTGAATATGTTAAGGCACATGTTCGCGGTTCATCTTGTCTCTGTCTGGCTTTTTCAAATCTGCTATATGTGACTAATTTCCTGGGTACTGAGGAGAGCGTCAACCTTATTTCTAAGAATTTCTTCCTGTTGGAGCTTTTTGCCGCTCATCATTTCCTGTTTGGTCTTAAAGATGAATATTCATGACCGCGTCACACACATTTCAATCTCTGCTGTTTCTAAATCTGGACTCCTCCAGTTTCACTCGTTCACTACAGACCACAATTAAGGTTTTTGCACATTTGACTGAAGAAATAGCATGTTCTCTCATGTAGCATCAGTGTGTCACTCAAGCATGTTGCAGTGAAGCACAAGACTGACTCCACCTGCTGGAAACAACACGCAACACCAAAGACAGACAATTATAAGGTGTTTTAGCAAACAAATAAAACTGATCTACAGTTTTCTGAAGCAACCACAGAAATGACTGGTTCTTATTAAAAATAACAACCAAACAACAATCAAACGCAACTTCCGCCAACCTGACAAATATTCACCAACTGTGGTAAATACAACAAACATGTACTCAGTTAGCAGTTATTACACCTAATTCAATGTATGCAGTTATAACCTTCAGTTGATGGTGAAATTGTTTAACATTCAACTTTTGGGGGCTGTAGTTAGTGATGCTGTTGTATTGTGCCGCATTATCTTGTCAACCCCGTTACTATCAATAATGGCCGGCCTTTCCGGCTAGAGGCACTGAGGATGGGATGGCCCCCACTATTTCCTTCCTGGTGCCTATGATAGCACCCTTCTCCAGTGGCTATAGGGCAGCTGCTGGTGATGTGCTCTCTCATCTCTCTCTGTTGGCAGAGTGGGAAAACAGGTGTGTCACCTTTGTTCCAGGGTCTCAGGTTGGATGGATTTGGTAGTATGCTGTAGATGGTTGATCTTTCGGCTATTGTTACTTCCCACCAAATTCATGCTCTACACTTTCTCATGCCTGCTAGATTGAACCTCTTCCACCTATTTATTGCTCACCCCTCCTTACCTTGGGCCTGGTCATAGTACGGAGAATGAAGCTGAGCTTGGTCTGGTGACCGTAGAGGGTCATGTTGCTGAGGATGACCCTTTTCTTGAAGCTCTCCACTGCAGTTAATGGTACTTCCATCATCAGTCCCAGAGCATGCACTGATGTTGGTAGATCAAGGCTTTGAACCTAACAGGTAACCGATATTGGTCCACAATTTTAACCAGGTCACCAGGGCCTAACTTGTTGGTGGGTTGAGGCTTAGTCAGGCTGATAAATCAATAATTAGAGCTTTTATTTATTTAACAGATTTTTTTTCCTGAACCTGGCTGTCTGGTTATGAATTTTGAGTCAGTATGAATGTGCTCTGTTAGGTCCTCATCACCTCTACACAGTCGTTTCATGTCTGTCATTTCTAACAGAGCCAGAGGTGCGACGGCAGTTCCCTGAGGACTACACAGACCAGGTTTGAAAACTAGTACTTCCATTTACCTTTTGTCTGAGTCTCACCCTCCTCACAGTTATATTTACAACACTCTGTAATTCCCAATATATTGTACACAGTTTTAACTCTAACCACTCTACCACTGTTGTGTACAGTTTTTATGTTGCTCCTGTCACATGGATCAGTTCCCCCACATTACATCCTTCCCATCGGCCCCTCTAACTGTTTGTCATCACGTAGTGGATACTGGTGATAATACACTTAGCTACTATGCTGTATTAAAGTTCATCTGTGTCCCACAGGAAACTCTTCAGACAGTGCCCAAGTTCTGCTTCCCCTTCAGCATGGACAGGTACACACACTCACACTCACACACACACACACACACACACACACACACACACACTCACACACACACACACACACACACACACACACACAGGGTTTTACATACACTACTTTTAGGGACTGGCATAAAATGCACACCATCAATCATCCCTCACAGAGAAAGATGCTTCTGTTAGTTTACAACTCCATCTCTCTCTCTCTCTCTCTCTCTCTCTTTCTCTCTCTCTCTCTCTCTCTCTCTTCTGATCCTCTCTCTCACTGCAGCCTGACGGTCAACCAGGTCGGCCAGAACTTCACATTTGTGCTGACTGACATTGAGAGCAAACAGAGATTTGGCTTCTGTCGCCTGTCCTCAGGTGCACACACCTGCTACTGCATTCTCAGGTGAGTGTGTGTGTGTGTGTGTGTGTGTGTGTGTGTGTGTGTGTGTGTGTGAGTTTGTGTTTCTGACTGACTGACTGACTCAATCCCTACAATAGAGTCAAAACCAAATGTAGGAAGATGTGGAGTTGTCTCAATATCAGATCACTACACATGATAATGAAATGATCACTGTATTTATGAAAAATGTATAAAAGATTGGAAATTTGAATTTATTAAATGTCATGGTTATTGTCAATACAGGTATTTAGTGTCACTCCTGGTTGTAAGTAAGGAACCTGATTAACCAGGTCAATGTCCCAGATTCTGGATTTAGAGTGACATTTGATTGGGATCCCAAAGTTGTAAAAAATAAATGAAGTTGTGTTGTTTGTCCAGCTGACTCTAAAACAGTGTGACGTTCCAGCTTTGTAAAAGTAAAAAACTCTTCTTCTCTCAGCTACCTGCCCTGGTTTGAAGTCTTCTACAAGCTGCTTAATATCCTGGCAGACTATACTATCAAAGGCCAGGTGAGTGACGACTTCTGTCAGGTGTCAGATTTGTGACCTTACTCTGTATCATTCAAATTGTAATCCAAGTTATAATCCATATTAAAATGTCTAAAAATGATTGGACCTGTCTTAAATGTTGTGTAGGGTTAGTGTGTACGGGTGTGCCTAATAAAGTGGCTGGTGAGTGTATAAGACTGTGGTTGTGGGGACAATATCTGTAGGAAAACAGCCTCATCTTAATGTTCTGCTCCCAACAGAATATGAATTGACCCACTGGTGTAACCATCACACTGTTCTGTGACGATGACACGACTCAGAGATTCCTGAATGACTTGACTATTTTGTGCAAACTGTGCAGCCCCCTCCCAGTAAACACAACTGTTATGTTGAGTTATGTTTGTGTGTCTGGATCTTTCAGGAAAGCCAGTGGAAAGAGCTTCTGGTTTCACTACATGAACTCCCCATCCCTGAGCCGGGGATCTCTGTTCATCTTGGTGTGGTGAGTCTGACTTCACCTCATCATCCAGCTGAGCTCAGCTTAAACTAATGTCTTCTTTGCCCTCAAAGAAAAAATATGGTACTAATGGTGGAATCATGTCAATCTGTCATAAAAAACTTGAATGAATGAATGAATTTGACATTTTTAGTTTTCACATTTAAACTACGACCACAACAGAAGAGGTTTTCAAGCTGGAGAATAGTAAATTGCTTTAAAAACCTGGGGCCAGTTGCACAAAACCCCTGAGGTTCAGAAGTTTAGATTTCCTTAAAATATAAACAGTTGCACAGAACACTCTTAAGTCTCCTTAAGGTTTCTTTCAACTGTTCTCTTTCTGTAAGTATTTAAGGTTTTCTCTTTATCTTGATGTTTTACTTAAGGACTCACTTTAAGTCAGTTAAGCTGTTAAAAGACATCAGCAACCAAACTAAGGAAAAAATCTAAGGTGCCGCTGATTGTAACCACAATTAACGATTAACCACAACATGGCTGAGATTATGGTGAAAAACAAAGAGGATGAACATGTCCTAGAGAGGCCGTTCTGTGACTGGAAGAAAGTGTGTTACACTCGCCCCGTCTTCTGAACACTATTTTCTTTTGTTATTACCGTTTTCTCCTCTGACCTATTTGGTTTTCTTGCCTCCTTTCCTTGTACCATTTATTTGTAAAGGCCAACTTTGTAAGGTGATAACATGTGAGATGATAACAGGTATCAGAAGTGCTAAAGCCAGCAAATAAAAATGTCTTTCGTTGCTATAAATGCCTTAATGTTTTCCCTTAACAAATAATCTCTTAGCTCAAAAACTTAAGGTGCTTTGTGCAACTGGCCCCTGTACCACTGGAGACATTTTTAGATTCACTTCCACTGTCGATCATTATCACAGAAGTCCATCATGACTGGACATCCATAAATCAGAGGAAAAAGATGCTCCTTCCAATTGCAGAACTGCTGTTTAAATCAGTATTATTATATAAGTATTTATAGTTGTTTCAGATGGACACAGTTAAAGGTGGAACTTAGGTCTTCAGACACTTCAGACAGTCTCTTCTGGACGACATTCATACCATCGACTCTCTCATTTGTTTTTCCAGCATTCATTCTTCACTGTGCCTGACACGAGGGAACTCCCCAGCATACCTGAGAATGTGAGTTGTTTCTCTCTTAATTTTGTTTGATTTCACCACTCATTTCACATCACTGATGAGACACCACAGTCAAAACTCATGTTACTATTGGTTTGTGAGGAGGTTGAGGTGAGGTACTGTAGAAACTAGTGCTGGGCCATCACCATACTCACATTAAACAAAGGCCTGTGACTGGTCAAACTTTATGTGCATAATGCATCATATGTGCACACAGGAGTTAACCTCATACAACATGTGTATGTATCTGGTTAAGCATGTCTTGCACAAACCTGGTATAATGGAGCTTTTGGGCAGGTTTGGTGTGTAAGGGGAGGTCACACTGCAAACTTACTTTTCTGATATTTTTCTGTTTTTTTTAATACTGCTACACATTCCCTGTATTTTCTGGTTGTATTCTAATAAATAGACTGAGAAATAATAAATAATAAATAATAATAATAATATATGGTCATTATAGCATTGATAAAACAACAAATCAAAGGGTGGCCTAAGACTTTTGCTCAGTACTATATATCCAATCACAGAGCTGGAGAAAGTTGTTGACTTTTTATGCCAAAGGCACCATGTTTTTAGTCTCAGGGAGGCTTTGAGGGAGTTTCTTTTCTTAAATTTGGTGCAAAAAAAATGGACAAAATGACAGATTTAAGGAAACTGGACTCACTTAGATTAAGTGATCAGATTTTGATGGTCAGTGATGTTGTACCCTAATTATGACATAATTTGATTTAGATTAATTGAATTAATAATTTAATCTTGATAGGATATAATGATGAAGTGATGACGTTTGCTATTCCAAAGGTCAAAGGTCAACTTCACTGTGACATCATAATGTTCTGCAAAAACACCTAGTTATTCAATGAAGGAAGAGATTGTGACCATATTTCCTTTAACTTGACTGGTTGGTAGTAAAAACAACTGTGAGGCAGTGATTCCAGTTTTTTTTAATTGTCCATCATTAGTGCAGCACTCCACTCTTCTTTTTATCAAAAAGCTGTGAGTTCATTTTTGTGAAGCTATATATCTGCTAGCTAAGACCTACTCGGTGGCATATACAGGAGGAGTATGAATGGATGGTTATGGTATATTTATATCTGTACTTAAGATTATTGATAAACCTGTATGATGACCCGACCTTTAAAATCTTTCATTTTCTTAGAAATCTGTGTCAGGCTTTACCATGAAAACTAAATGCATGTCTATATTATATTAGATCAGATCTGTGTAAACTTAGTAAATGTTAATAATGAGACGGCAAGTTATAGTTTTGAATTATTATAAGAACTGTAGTTTTATTTTTCTTAACTTGCAGCCTTCACCAGCCGTCAGAAACATGATGTTTGGAACCTGTGAACTGTTTACTGGATGTGTTCTGTGCAATACTGAGTGTTATGATTTGAACCTGTTTTTATTGTTTATCCTGAATTGAGGTTTTACTGGTCTTCACCTTCACAATTAACTTTCCTGTTGTTTTTCTCTTCTTGTGTTTGACCCTTGCAGAGAAACCTAACAGAGTACTTTGTAGCAGTAGATGTCAATAACATGCTTCATCTGTACGCTAGTATGCTTTATGAACGCCGAATCCTCATCTGCTGTAGCAAACTAAGCACTGTAAGTAGAGTCCACTTCCTGTTTCTTCTCTCCTCTACAGCTCTGTCCATTTTGGTCTCTTAAATCCATCAAGGATAAGAAGGTCTATTAGAATCGTAGGCGGCTGTGACCTTTCTGTAAAGACTTTATGTTTCGTCATGTGTAGACTTGAAGGCCAGGTTAGAGTGAGTAAATCCCCAAGCTGGAAATTAAATTCATGTGTAGCAAAAGTTGACAGCAAGCAATTTGGATAATGAGTGAAGTCAGTAAAAAGAACATCTATTGATGCCTGGGACAAACATCTCAAAACAATTAGTAAAAATCTTAATGGGAACTGGTTCCCAACAAGCTGCCAGTATGATTTCACTATGATATCAACAGGTTCTCTCTGTTTGTGTTAAAAATATGTTGTTATGTATGTAATCTGTTGTTAAAAATAAGTGAAACATCTAAAGCCAGGAACACACTGGCTGTGCAGCGTGGCGGCTGCAAACATACATACAAACGTCAGAGCGGACTCTTGCATGAAAATGTCCATCTGTTTTTCATGTGTGACGTGCATGACTCCCTGCAAAAACAGAGAAAAGAAAAATTTTATTGTATATATGTATATATATGTATATATTTATATTTGTTTATATCTGTTAAACAGTTAAAATAACTGCATAATAAAACATAACATACATAACATCACATCATCGTTTTTGATGTTTCTCTGCAGTTAACAGCTTGTGTCCATGGGTCTGCAGCCATGTTATATCCAATGCACTGGCAACATGTTTACATTCCTGTCCTGCCTCAGCATCTGTTAGACTACTGCTGGTGAGTGGACTATTAGACATCTTTTACATTATATTATGATGCATATAAATACGTTTTAGGTTCATTATGAATGATCCAGTCTACGTGATGAATAGGAAGTACTGTAACACTGTAGCTCACATTGCTTGTGTGTAACTGACAGTGAGTGTATGTGCTGCTGCACCACTGGACTAAGACCAGGTTTTTATGGTCCATTGCTTTCCACTTTCAAAATAGCAATGCACCTGACCTCACCTCATTATAAAACCAACACACCCATGGGTGCTCAGCTGGGTGCAAGTATATTTGCTAGTTAAACAATGTGGGCACTAGACAGGACAAGGACAAATGCAGCAGTCTAAAACTAGCAAAGACACATCATACAGTGAGAGCAGCAGAGTTGTGAGTGACTGTTGCTGTACTGATGAGTTGGTCTTAAAAATGAAATGTTTATTTGTGTTCATCAAATACATTTGATTGAGAAATGTTAATCGGTTTTGTCAGGTTGCTCCTTTGTCGTTTTAGTTTTAAGGATATATTCGTTTTTGCTATTGCTACATAAAGGGCTCACTGTAGCTTCTAGTATTATATTATACTGTATTATAACCTCATGAATTTTAAGCTCCCAGTAAGAAACTGTATTCTGTAGCAGGGAAAAATTACAGCCCATCTAATCTGGATTTCCACCTTCAAGTTTAGTTTGGGGAAGTGATCAGACAGATTCACGAGATAAGAGGAAGCATTTAAAGAAAATTGTATCCAGGATCCAGGATTCAATATCAAAGTGCCATGCACTTAGTAAAACCTAGAGACTAGTAACATGAAGCATTTATTTATGTTGTAACAAGGGCTCTGATTGTTTGTTTTCAGTGCCCCAATGCCCTACCTCATCGGAGTACATTCCAGCCTGATGGAGGTAGGTGGCTACAACTCATACTAGATCCTTAAAGATTTGTACCAAAGACTCTTGGTGAACCACCTGTTATTTGTGTCTGAGTCTGTCAGTATGTGTTCTTCTCATAGAAAGTTCGAGGGATGGCTCTGGATGATGTTGTGGTTCTGAATGTGGACACAAACACCCTGGAAACCCCCTACGACGACCTACAGAGCCTGCCCAATGACGTGGTGAGGAACTACTGCAAAGTGCACAACAAGGATGTCAGTCTCAGTCCCAGATAACTGTTCTCTGATATGACCTGCCTTCCTACAGGTGTCATCTCTGAAAAGTCGTTTGAAGAAGGTTTCCACAACAACAGGAGACGGTGTAGCTCGGGCCTTCCTCAAGAGTCAGGCTGCTCTGTTTGGCAGCTACAGAAATGCACTGCAGATTGAGTCGGTCAGTACACGCTGCAGCGATACACAGTGATTGCTTTCATGTAGGTTTTGGTATGATGGTGCACTGGCATGCCCACGTCCTAAGATCAGACATCGAGGCTGCTGGGAGCTGAATCTGAAACATGTAACATGTCAGAGCTGTCGTCTGACAGGTGTGTTTTCCTGCACTTTCAGGGCGAGCCAATAACATTTAATGAAGAAACCTTTGTCAATCATCGTTCTAGTGCCATGAGACAGTTTCTCCAGAACGCCATTCAGCTGCAACTCTTCAAACAGGTAAGGCAATAATGAGGACTCTTCTTCATACTTGTGAGGACCCTCTTGACATAACGCATTCCCTGGCCTCTAGGGTCACTGATGAGCTTCCTTTACACATGTATGGATAAATGACAATGGCTGCAGGAACAGTATTGTTCACGTACTTGCTCTCGTACCTTATGTGCATCCGGAGTATCCACTAGGTTAGGTATGTTAGAGCCGACAGATCCCAGGTCCTTTTCACCTTTAACGCAGAAATCATGGCAACACTCAGCATTGTAGGTTATGTGTCTATCAGTTGCTCTTCAAAAAGTTGCCCCATTGTTGCACTGGTGGAAAACGTTGAGTTGTTATCTGGAAGATATTGTCTCCTTCAAACTACATGCCCTCTAACCTTACCTAAACCTTTCTCTAACCCAAATCTTAAAACAAAGTCCCAAACTTCCTGTCCTTTGAAATAGTGAGGTCTTGAAATGTCCTGAATCTGATTGTTTAAAACTAAAATTGGTCCTGACAAAGTCACTGTTGCCACTGTTAAGCTGTTACATAATTACACACATAAGTGTGCGTGCACACACACACACACCTTTATTTCCCTTTGTCATACAGTCTAACTCTTGTTGTGCTTCTGCCTGCAGTTCATCGATGGCCGTCTGGACCGGTTGAACTCAGGAGAAGGTTTTAGTGACATCTTTGAAGAAGAGATCAACATGAGTGAATATGCAGGTTAGTCAAACAGGACCAGAGACCAAGTACAATGTCTCTGCTCTGTTTGAACACTCTATTATACCTTTATCAAAGTTAATGTGCCAATATCGATTTAAAAAGTAGCTAGCTTACAAGCAGCTCATCTAGTTCACTGTGTATTAAACCATTTCAACAGCTCTGATGTTTAATTTATCAGTGATACACTAATTAATAATATTTGCATGCTTCAGAAACAGTCAGTAAACCAGATGACTTTTACAAATGTATTGTATTAAAACATTCACACAACTTCAATCCAGTTAGCTCCTTTTATATAAATAATCAAGTCCAGTTAATTATCTGTTCCAAGTTCAATAATTTGTTTCTGCAGTACTGGAGGCTGCAGTTTCAGGACTTTGAGGACTGTAGTTCTAAGACCAGGATCAGGGATGCTTTACCCACATGTTTGGAACAAATTGGTTTTCCAGTACAGTGGCAGTGTCATGAAAACTACATTCCTAAAAATGTGGTCCAATAACTGCAGTCCTCAAAGTCCTTAATATTGTGTATAGTAATATAAAATAATACATATTCCTGGACCTTCTCAACTTGTGCTGATATTGTTGACCTTTTATTGTTGTGACTTTCTTTACAGGCAGTGACAAGACCTACCACCAGTGGCTGTTCACTGTGAAGGTGAGCTGATCTGAATGCTGTTAGTCAGACCCACAGCACTCTAAAGAACACAATACACACATTTGGTTTTGTCTGGGGTGGCACAGTGGAGCAGTGGTAAGCACTGTTACTGTCACTGCTGATTCAGTAATATATATGTGTGTGTGTGTGTGTGTCAGTAAAAGATTGATTGTACAAATGTACCTAATAAAGTGGTCACTGAATGTATACTATTATAATAATATTGATAAAATTGCTGAATAACACATACCTCTGGGTGGAGCGAGTCTGCAACACAAAACTGAACATGATACATATCAGACATGACAGTTAATCATATGTGTCTGTTACTGAGTTTTGTGTGTTTTTGTACAGAAAGGGGGCGGGGCTATCTTCAACACAGTCAAGACCAAAGCAAACCCAGCCATGAAGACCGTTTACAAGTTTGTAAGCACGTCCCTAGATTGTGTCAGAAGGTAGAGGATTAATCATGAGACAGGAGTGAACATGGTAGTAATGTGGCCTTGTATGTGTTTGTTGACAGGCCAAGGATCACGCAAAAATGCGCATTAAGGAAGTCAAGAGCAGACTGAAGCAGAAGGTGAGTCTCTCTGCACTGGTGAGAAACATTCGGGATCATTCTCTGCTGTTGTAAACAGTGATATACACTGATATAACAGCAGCAAACACATTAACCACCACCCTGATTTACCTCGACTGAACCCTACTACTCCAGCCACGACGTACAGCCTCTCACCCCCTCCCCCTGCACTATCATCACCCCTTTCACCCTTGTCGACCTCCCTGTGTCCCCCCTCTTCAGGAGCAGGCGCAGAATGGCCTCTCTACAGGAGGGTCGACGGTCATTGATGACGACGGCACAGCAGACATAACCTCCTCCACCAGTGCGGTCAGGAGGGAGGGGCCACTGCAAATCTGGGATGACCACAGGCCAATCACCGTGCACTTTGGACAGGTTGGCAGAAATGACCATGAAATGGTATAAATTTATACAGTTCTTCAGATTTTTCTTGAACAATGTGGTTAAGGGTTTTCAAACGCTGACAGGGTCCAGGAACCATTAAATTTAGGTGCTGATGTGATTAACAGATCCAGGACTTTGACAATTTGCTGCTCCAGACCAGAATTAATATCTGGCTCTGATCAGATCCAGATCATTATATCTGTAAGACGTGTAGGAATGTTTGGAGCTATGCACTTCACTGAGACCCAGTTAATATAGTAGCCGCACAGTCTACACAGTATGCCAAGTATTTATGACTTTTAGTTTAGTTTTTCATTCCATGAAAATTCATCTTGCTCATAATTTAAGTATAAATTGTGGTTTAAATTTGCGAATCAGATTTTTTTTCTCCATCAGATGAGTGTGTGTCTGGGGGTGGGCACTGTAAGAGGCTACTGATGAACTGTAGCCTGTGACAGTCACTAAGTCTCCATAGAAACTGTATTTTTAAAATATCTAGGCACCATGATGACCACATTGACTTCACTGAGAATAGTGGCTGATCAGAAAGCCACACTAGGACTGCATCTTCACAGTGTTTTAATTTTTGATATGATCATGTGAATGTCAGGTATAGAATCAAATAGAATGAATGAATAACTTTTAGTTCCTCCACCAGATTTCTCTCATTTGTTTCAGTATGAACAGTGCCACTGGTCTCTCTGGTGAGGAAACAGCTTAACTTCTGTTCTGTTCCTGTTTTTTTTCCTTCATTTTATATATTTGTCTCCACAGGCTCGACCTCCTATGTTGTTGAAGAGACCAAGCAGCAATGTGAGTCTGGAAAGCAGCGTTGACCAGTAAGCCTACCTCCATTACATACAGTGAAATGACATTTACATATGTGGGTAGTCGGTGCATTGACTTTGAGGTAGAAGGGCAAAAACTGCTCCCAAGGTCCTTTATAGTTTAGAGCCAGTGTCATCCCTCTGTCTGTTAATAATCAGACTAAGAGTGCACACTGCTTCACAATGAAAGCCTCAGTGATGCTTCATGCTGTTTGTTGATCTTAGCTTCCTTCTCTGTGATATTTTAAGATTTTATCCAACAGAACACAGTAAGTACGGCTCTGTTAGTGTGAGACAGTGCAAAATATGAACATATAATAGACAATGTAGTGTTCATAGGAAGGAGCTTAACTTAAAAAAAAAAACCTTATGTACACAAATAACTAGTGGAAATGTTGCTTCTTCCCTTCTGGTCTGATTAAAATGAATCTAAGAGGGGAATCAAAGATTTAGGGATCAGGGAGGAGCAAACCTAAAAATGAAATGAAATGCTCTAACTTGGAGCCTCAGAGTGACGGTCTCAGTTAAAAGATGAGCTGTGTTAACTGTGCTCTAGATGTGAACAGCTGCTGCAGTGGGATAGACAGGATCAACGTCACACAGGATTCACAGATGTTGTTCATTGGTTTGTCTGTTTGTGTCATCTGGGTCTAATTTCCTCTTTAACTGACTTCACTGCCACATTCAAGAATAAATCACATGATGTGAATCACAGTAACACACTAATCCTGAAACACTGCATGTGAATACATATGAAACCTGATACTGTTATTATTACTAATCCTCCTCTTCTTCACTGCTCATGTTTATGGACTTTAGTAGCACACCTTTAATGAGCTGTGTGTTTCCTGTTGTCTTCCCTCTCCTCGCCGTAGCTCTATCCGTCCTACGCGTCACTACACAGTCTTTCTCTCAGAGGATTCGTCCGGAGACGAGCTCCAGTACGATGATGACTCCATCTCTGGGTTTCCTGACAGCTTTCTCTTCTCCGTCCCTTTTGAGTGGCCGCCTTTGTACGCATCTCTCTCTTTGGCTTTACACTGTCTGCTCACTTATGAGCTTTTCTATAATCAACTTTTTTCCCTTTTAATTGTGTGTTTGTCTGTCTGTTTTAAGCTTGATGAGGAGTGTATTATAGTCATGTGCAGGGGAATGTTGGTATTGGGCCTGTGTTTGTGATGAAAGTCTTCATAAGCAGACTGACCCCAATATTGTAATTGTGTATAAAGGAAGTGTCATCAGGACTGACACGTGCCCTTTTATGTGAAAGACAGTTATGCCGCCCCTATGTTGTGCCATTACAGGGCCAATATGCCATATAACACGAATAGTCCACACCAGTGCTAGCGAGCTCAAACTGTCAACAATATTAAAGTATACATGACACAGTGTGCAGGATTTTTGCGGACCCTCGGCCCAAATCTGGCCCATACACCTCCACCTCCGGGCAGGTTCCAGCTGTTATTCTCCAGTGTTTGATAGTCAGGAAGATATTCTGTCTGTGCCAGAATTGGTCCAGACGCGGAAGTATCATCTAAAACTTCTGGGATCCATATATTTTAACAATAAATGTACAGCCAGTTAATTTTGGTCATGTAAACATTCTGCAGTATTTCCTTCTCACTCGTGGCCTGCAAGAGCTGAGGTAGGCATGATTGACACATTCCTCATCTATTCATATATTTTTTAAATAGTTGGCCCCCTTGGTCTACATGTTGCCACCCTTGCCAAAGTGCCACCCAAGGCAGTTGTCTAGATTGCTCGTACAAACGTGCTGGCGAGTACCGTTTTGACCTGACAGTAGGATGTGATATGAGGATTTATGAGAGATTCAGAGAGATAATATTACCAATCAGTGAGCAGGAAGTTTCCACATCTATCAAGTACAGATTAGCCAAAAACAGACCACCAGGTTATTTTAACTGACAGAAAACTAGGTTGTCATATTATTATATCACTGTATAATATAAATTTACATATATTGTGACAAATATTTCATCCATAATGTCCTGACAGGTTTCATGCATCTTCCTGTGTTAGCCAGTCTCCCATGACCTATATACATCATAGACTTCCAGTGTCCCTCCACAGCCTTCCATTAGTTGAGCCTTTAATGACTTTTGAAAGTCTGTTGATATCATTAAATGCTACAATGCTGTCAAGAGTCTTTTCATTTTTATTTCAATGGCCCAAACATTGGGCCTTCAAAGAGCACCTTTTGCCAAGATAAGATCATTATTTCTGGTAAAAGGTCAATCATCTTTTGTTCAGTTTGAAAAAATAAAAATCATCATCCATACACTGTCCCTGCAGGCCACAGCCATACCGCTCCCTGAAGGAGGTTGAGTTAATAGAAGGAGATGATCCTGGATTTGGTGCAGAGAGTCACACAGCTCCTCCAAGCCCAGTCAATGAGAAGTTCTCCAACATCAATCTGCTTGGCGATATCTTCAGCTGCCAGGACGAGCCAGACAGCCAGCCAATGACCCTGGCTAAGAGTCTGGAGGACCTGAGGACTCCCAAAGACGCTGGGGAGCTACAAGCCAAGTTTACCTATCAGGTCATCTTAACAGTGTTATTTTCCAAAAGACAACATTTGGTCCAGTTTCAAGATTTGGTTCCTAGGTTTAAGATTAACTCAAACTTCAGTCTGAATGATTTGTTGTGTTTGCAGCGGATGGACCTGAGTGTCGGCGAACACTCACGAACGCTTCCAGGCCTCAAGCTCTCCAACCCCTACAACAAGCTGTGGAGTATAGGGCAGGATGAATCAGCCCTGCCCATTTGTGCGCCTCCTACCTGTGATAGACCTGCGTCTGTCCAACTTCCTGTGCAGCCAGAAGCCCACTCCCCAAGCTGTGAAAGCTCTGGCCTTGGCCCTGACCCTTTGGAGCTTTCCACCCCCGGCAACATCACCATTCCACGTCCCCACGGAAGAAAGACACCTGAACTTGGTACTGTCCTTGCACCACCTGTGGCCCAGTCGCGCTCTAATGCAGCAGGAACTAGTGAGGGAAGGACTACATCAGGGGGGCAAGAGTTTAGGCAAGCACTGAGCATGACCACAGATGAGGACCTGCTGAAGCCAAGCAAGGACAGTATAGATCTGATTAGCCTTCTAGACCCCCTTAACAGCTCAGCACAGACCAGTACCACATCTCTACATGACGGGGCGGACATTGGTATGCCATCATCTTCCTGCAAACCAACACTACCACCCAGGCCTTACCCACAGGGCTTGCCTGCTTTCCCAGTGCACCCTCACATATCACTTAACCCTTTTGCCCAGTCTTTGCAGCACACGTCCCCTCAGTTGCACTACTCACCGACTGTAAGTGGGAATCCCTTCAGCACAGTTTGCGGGCCTCCACCAGGCTCTTACCTACACACTCCACCCCAGCCACAGTTTTCCACACTACCAGGGATCTACAGACAGCATTCACCGGGCAGTTCAACTCTGCCACCCAGCTACGGACTGCTCCAGTCATCCTTCCCCTCCGCAGCCACTTCCCTGCCTCATTCCTCTGCCAGCAATCACGCCCTTTCCAGTCTGGCAGACTCCATGTGCATCCCCCCTACAGCCATGAACATGCTGGCAAAGCCGCTTCGGGCTGAGGGCGACAGCCAGAAGAGTCAGGATCCTTTCGGGGACCTGCTGACTATGGCCAAGCCAGCAACACCACAAAAAAAGAAGGTGGAGGACCTTCGGAGAAGGTGGGAAACGTTTGACTAAAACCTGTGTTGTCACTACGCAAACTTCCCTTACTACTGTATCAGCACCCTCTGTTGCAGTTACTGACACTTCAGCTCTGATACAATTTGTTGACTTGAGGTTATGTCACATATTGTATCCAAAAAGCTTTGATCATGGATTGCTAGTAGTAGTCGGAGCGGTCAAAGGCAAAGAAGTTAGGACACATTAGCCTAAATTATCTCCCCTACAAGCTACAAGCTAACATTACAGGTGTTTTCAGGCAGAAGACAGTTACAGGCAGCGGTGGCAGGTGGAGACAGTGTGTGTACTGAAGCCCACAGTGTCACCATGCCAACCAGAGAAACCACCCAGACATTGTTGGAGCTCATTTTTACCAGGATCTGAGCTCCTTGAACTTTACACCTGCTCAGCTATGATCACAGCACTTGTCTTTTGAACTGTTTGAGGAGACAGGAGGCTGAACACAGTAACCTTTGGTTCCAGGTGGTAACTGTGTTCACACCCTCCTGTCGTCCATCTGAAGGAACTGTTGCGTTGCCTTCAGGACATGAGATTTTCATTCATTCGATTCATTTTCTAGTCCTCACTTGCCTCACTCTTGATTATGTTGATGGTCAGATCTTTTTGAGCCTTTTTCATTCAGTAATTACTTCTTATGTGGTTGTTATTATTAGTGGGCAAACTGTCCGTCCTGTGCAGATTTCACATCAACCACAAAAAGAAAAGGGATTAACAGAAGAGTATGTGGTACTAAAATAGATCATTACTGCTAAAGTCAGTCAACAGGTCTCACCATAGCAACCAGTACTGAAATGTTAAGAACTAGGTTTTGTTACCACTGTGGTGCACTCATGTATGCTTCCTGTGTTTTCTTCTTCTAGTTTGAAATGTCATGATTTTCTTCTTCTCTTGTACAAATGTGCAGATGAATCAGAGATAATCTGTCATAACTGCAACAGAAGGTCTTTGTCCTGTTGGTAGATATGGTCATGTGGTGAAAGGCCACACATGCACATGCACAAACACCCCCCCCCACCACCACCATCACACCTGCTGATGACAAACTGTGTGTCTGGAGAACAAAAGGAGGGTGTGGACTGTCTCGTCAGCCCAACAATGCTTTGGACTCTACTCGTCTGAATTTTGGATATTTTATGTCATTACATTTTCCCGCCATTCTACTGAGGAAACCGCACACTATGCTGGCCAGCCTTGCTTCAAGATGCCAACAGTTCTCAGCCTGTCGCCACTTCGCTAACAAATTGCTAACACAGTTCTTTACTCAGCGCCCTCTCATGCCACATGTCTTTAATGCTGCCACATTACAGTGGTGCTCAGTGTAGATCAGTTATAGATTTGTGACTTTATAAAATAGGACGCAGTATTTCCTGAGAGAGGATGTTTGTCACAATCACAACAGCATCATGATGTCAGCCTTGATGATTTGCTTGTCTTATTACTAGTAGCTATAGTCGGTCAACTTCCTAATAGCATCATGCTACAGCTGCAAAATGTGTTGCACCTGAGTCATTTAGTTCAACTTCTTGATGTTTTTGGTAGCTTCATGCACAGTGCTGTTGTTATTTTTTTTTGTTTTGTGGCCTTCATGATTGACCTCCTGCCTCCTACTGTTTTTAAAAAAAAATTTTAAGAAAAAACCTTCAAGCCTCCAACAGCCTCTACTGTCCCTGAGATGATTTTAAACATTTCTGTCTAATTAATTATGAGGGGACTTGGAAACATGTCACAGTATATCCTGTTGTTTTAAAGGATCCTTCTGCCTATTCTCCTGCATATTCTGCTGATATATGCACTCTATATTTACTTCTGCTGGTTTTTTGCCTTAGTCCAGCGTTACTTTGTGTTTGACAGTTATGGCCAATGAGTTGTAGGCTTCATGATGTCCATTGTGCATAGAGCAGGAATAATGGTTCTCATGGTTTTGCCACCACTTTCTATCGGCAGCAGAAGCTGTGTAGCTCTCGCATCCCGTCAGCCTTCACCGATCTCCAGGTGAGCCTGGGGTGTCCATGTGGTGACAGCCAAAAACTCCTAAATGCTACAAAGTGCAGTACAGGTGTTGTTGCTGTTGTGTCTGTGTACAGATGACACTATATTTATTCTTAGACTGATTAAAGAGTGGTGACTAGTATCTCATTGCACCTGCTGAAAATACAAAGCTTCACTTGATTCAAAATCCGCAACTGACTGACTCTTCACAGGACATATTCATTACCATCCTCTCATCTGTCTGTTGGTCCAGATGTCCTGTCTGGTGTTCATATTCTTGTGACATTAAATATGAATATTCATGGTCCCAGCTGGAGGTCTCCTTTCCTTTTCATCCAGCGCCATCACATATTTCCATTTGCTTAATGACACTATACAACAAACACTGTCCTCTCTTTCGGTTTGTTTTCAGAGGATGAATCTTATGTTTTTAGAGACTCTCAGACATTTTAACAGCACCATCACACCAGAATGTCCAGTTGTACAAAAGAAATATTAAAATCAATATGAAAGTATTAAAATTTGCAACACTGTGCTCCAGTTTGTCTGGTTTTCTTGGAGAAATCTCATTTGTTCTAACTTCCTGCTGTTAGCTGGGAGACACTGTAATGCTAAGCTAACCCTGTACAGTCTGTAGTGACAGCGGATGATAGCAGTAGGCTTTGGTCACTGATTGTAATGACAACATGAGGAGGGCAGAAACTGAGTCCACCTACACGCTGACAACACTTGCTTTCTGTAAATGTGTTAATACAAGACTGATTGTGTGCAGGCATCAACCTCGACCTCTGAGGCTAAACCATGAAGCCTAAATTCCCAAAATTTCCTCTAATCACCACTGGAGTCTGGTTCCAACAGTGAGTCAGTCCCCACAGATTGACAGAAATAAACCCGTTTACAGCCTGGTACAAAAAAGTTTCGGTCCTTCCTCCTTTATGACAATAAAGGAAACAATTCAATATAACTCACCCATTTGCATTGTATTAGGACATTAAGTTATGTAGAAATGATTGCATGGCCTGTGAGTGAACATATGTTTGCCCACACCTCTCCTCTTTGACTGTTTTTGTGGTGGAGTCATGGACTGCCCAGATAGCAACAGTGCAGCAGCTCACTGTGAGATTCAAAACTGCTCTTCAGAAACCTGTGGCCGTCACAGAGGCTACATCCATCTTTATTTACAGTCTATGACAAAGTGGGACAAAATAATGTAGGAAGGGTCATGAGTGTGAGCTGCTGGAGCAATGATGGTTTGCTAGTTCACAGTGATTAACCATCCTGGTCCTTAGCACTTGGCAGCCATACAACCATAGTGTCATGCTTCAACCTTTATCTGGATTAAAGCTTTGGTGAAGCAAACAAGAAGCAGTGCATTCGGAAGCAGGTTTTTCTTATATAAATATGAATTCCAAATAAGTGGAGGCCTGATGAAGCCAGATCTGGAGAGGACACTGGACCAGTTCTAAACCTCTGACTGACACAACTGAATTACAACAAACAAATATTACATTATTCTCTAGATATTTTTTCTCCTTTCTTTTCTAAAAATATCATGGAATAATTTCCCATAATGAATGAATCAATGGTATCAACTTGCATATTTTCAGTCAGTCTTTTAAATTGTTCTTTTCTAATACATGATGAGATTGTAGGTTTGACTGAAGATAAGAACATTTCACTTTATTGCATGTTTATAATACATCATTGATAAAACATCCTGGATGTTATACATCAAAATAAAGAAAACAGTGACACTGTGCAGCTGAGACCTAAATTCTTAATTAAACGAAAATGTTAAAAAAAAAAAAAAAAAAACTAATACTGTATTTTGCATTTTTCACCATAAAGTGTGTTAGAGTTTATTTCAGTACAGCTGAGCAGAGGTCTTTAGTTCCTGTTATCATTTCTTTTGGTGCGGTCTCTCCTCTCTGCTGTACATACTGACAACCTCTGTTCTCCATTAATGGTAAAGAGGCTGAGACAAACATGAGCAGACTCTCCCTTTGTGCATGTGAGGCGCTAAAACTGAAAATACAGCAAAAGTTTAAACTCAATAAAAATCAAACTGTACAGGCTACAAAAACATCAGGTTGTGGTCTGTGTTCATAACACAACTAGGCCCTTAGATTGAAAAAAGAACCATTTGAAATATGCAGTTTTGTGTGTTTTTGATAGATTTTTCCACTTTGCTCCCAAGTTTACTTTCATTTCATGATTCCAAGACATTGTGTGTTCCCTACACCTATTTTATTGTCAGGGGGAGAAAATCTCCTTCAGTCTTGACACCCTGAAGGGTTTTGTGTTGTGTGAGAACTTTTCAAGGATCTACAAACAGCAGGTGGAGCCAATTCTCAAAAGCCGCTGCAGAGGAAGATGATGTCATTGATGTAAATGATGAAAAGCTGATTGTAGAACATGATGGAAATCAGTTTTATGTATGAATGTGAGGAAGGTTCCAGACTCCTCCTCACCATCACTCCACACAGACCTGATCTCCTCACTGGAAGTGACAAGTGATGTTGAAGTCACAGGCTTCGTACGTCACTGCTCACTGAGGCTGTTTCCATTGTGCTTTTTTTTTTAATTAATAAAAAACACTAATCTGTGTAATTATCTCTATTTCAGACACCATTACTTTTAAATGGGACAGTATTTGTCAAATTCCTCCACATTACAAAGTAAAACTAGAAAAATACATGTGTTTCCTGTCGTTCTGGTTTGCTCTGAGATTTCTTGAATCAGCATAGAGAGGCTGGACTGTACTGGATGCTGGTGGGGCCCCTAACATCTACTGATGATGGGTCCCAACATCCAGTCTCCAGATGGGAGCTCCAGCTGTGCCCTGATGCTCTGACTATAGAGACACCAGACTATGGTTTGTGTTCATGTTTTTAGCCCTTTAAAGCCCTTTAACTGTCCTCTGTGCTCTATGACAGCAGGCTGAGGCCCTGCCATAGACAGACAGTGTGTAGTCATGTACCTCCGTGTTCGCTCAACCTCCACAACAAGGTTTAACATCAGTCTGTTAAATGACAAAGCAACAGCACTAGCTCAGTAGCTGGTCTGCACCATCAGGGGGCTGTATCCAAAAGCATCTGTCCTTTAGTTCAGCCCAGGAGTTAACTAATCCAGGAGTTAATCCGGTGCACCTGCCCGCGGTGCTCGGATCATCTCTTGCCCCCCCCCCATCAGATGAGTCTTTCCTCTGGGGGTACTTTGAGCATGCTGTCCATCTCCAGCCGGGCTCCAGCCAGCTCCTGAGAGCTGGGGCTGTATGCGCCCTCTGACTGCCGCTTCTTCCTCGCTGTGAGCACCATGAAGGTCAGGCTGATGATCAGTATCAGCACGCAGAAGCAGAGCAGTGGGATGGCGACCACCAGCCATGGGACGCCCTGTTTATGAGCTTGTTTCTGCAGAGGAACAGAGGGGCAGAGGTTGTATCTTACTGATCTACATGTGGACTAAAATGTCACAAAAAGCTCAAAAAGTTATTGTTGCATTTTTGGTTTGAAATCTTATAGAATATAGAAATCAAATGAATGTGAAAGTTTCCAGATCTCATTATTATTATACTTTAAAAAGAAAGGAGACCTTTCTTTCCTTAAGAGGAAAATGTAAGAGACATACGTTAGTATCACAGGTGGGACCACTGTATCCAGGCGGACATTCACACACAAACATGTTGAATCGATCCAAACAGGAACCACCATTACGACAGGGGTTGGACACACACTCATCGATCTCTGTTTCACAGCTGCAAGACAGAAAATACATGAAGTCACGTATTAACACAACATAAGCACAAATACACAGCACTGTGCAAAAAACCACATAAAGACTTTTATATAAGCAGAAATTGTTTGCTACTCAAAAAGTCTTTATTACTTTAGTTTTATTTGTATTTGTGTCTCTCAGATGAATGACTCTGCTTAAGTTGTAATATCGTCAGTTTGACTCAAAACATTAAAATACTTCAAAAGTACAAAGGTACATGAGTATTCAGAGGCATCACGTGTCTCTCTCACACAATAATTCACTAGACATACAAGTTTCATTTCTCCAATAAGAGGCATGCTAGAGTGACGACACACCGCACATGCTCAGTTAGACCGTCCCCACATGTTTGAGTTATCAAAACTTACTAGTTTGAATCTTTGTTTCATTGACTTTTAAATGCCATATTTAGCGTGTTCTGTCATGGTTGACAGTACAAAGGTACATGAGTAGGTAAAGCAGAAATCTGTAAACTTACCTGCTGCCTGTGAAACCTGGCATACATGTACAGTTAGCCCCCCACAGCCCGTCACTGCAGACACCATCATTTTCACACTGGACATCTTGACCACACTGTAGAGGAGGATAGTCCCACCTGTTGGAAAATCAAAAACTTTGCTTTAATCAGTGAATGAAATGCCAGAGCTGTGTGTTACTGACAGCAAAAGGATGAGTGAGTGCTCACTGGCAGCGGGGGCCACTGTAATCCTTAGGGCATATACAGCTGTACATGTTGGGGCCATCCTCACAAGTGCCTCCATGTTCGCAGGCGTGATGTTCACACTCATCAAGATCCTCATCACAGAGCGTGCCAGCAAATCCTGGGTGGCAGCGGCACTCGAAACCAGCCAAGTAGTCCTTACAGCTTCCATGAACGCAGGGCTGAGACGCACAGTCATCAGTGTCAGTCTCACACTGTTCTCCCTCCCAGCCAGAGTCACACATACATCCGAACTTATTAAAGAGGTCCTCACATGTGGCTCCATTTAGACAGGGACCTGAATCACACACAGGGGCGCTGGTGCAACCTAAACGAATCTTTGGTTTTCCAACTAAATGGAACTGAGTTGGCTGTGGGGCTTTATAATCGTCCATAAAGGGAAGGTAGACCCCACCCACTCTCACTGCACCCAGGCAGCCAGTGAAGCTGTCTGCGATAGCCAGTGTGGCCCCCTCCTCATTGAGGAAGTGCAGGCTCCCAGTGCGCTCCGGCAGACTGCTGGCATCTGTGATTCCATCCACGGTGATGAGCCAGGGAGAGGCCTCACGCTCCTGCTCAGCCATTGAGATGTTCACACGATGCCAGCTCCCATCAGCCACCCGACGAACTCCTATAAAGGTCAGTGACTCAACACTGTTGCCTATGTGGATCTCTACCCGTACTGAAGAGTCCAGCAGGCCCACCAACAACAGGTCAGAGCCCCAGGAGGCCCTCAGGAGCACAGCGTTCTCTGATCGGGTTCGCAGCTCCATGTATATGTTAGAGACGGGTTCAGCCAGGGAGCCTCCAGTGCTGTACTGCACAGGGTTGTTCTCAAAAGTAGCATTGTATACACCTGAGGGTCAACATAGAGAAATATTATTATATTTATATATTATATATAATACCAACCTTTTCTATCCCAATACCAACAGCTAAATTCAGGGTATCTCATGTTTCAGAATAAATCACTAACTCAGCTCTAAAGGTCCCATATTTTAACTTCACCAATGTTGATATCCATAAGAAATTATATTTTGGATTTTAAGAAGTGTAGTTTTATATCTCCTCTCTCAGGCTTCTCTCTGGAGCTCAAGTAACAACAGGTCAGTCCACCAATCAGAAGAGAGGATCTGAGTCTCTCTTCTGATTGGCGGACTGTTTTCTGAGTGATCCAATAAAAATATAGCAGATTTCAGCCCAACCCCACCCACCTGGACCAACCATCCAACCTTGCAGGGTTTGGTTTCTCCAAGTGTATGGAGACTATATGGACCTTTAACATCTACCTTTAGACTGTATGGACCCAAAGAATACGCAAATGTGCTTACATTCATATCCATCATGGAGGTCCACACAATGGCCCCCATTGACACAAGGATCGCTGACACACCACACGCGTCTTTCACAGATCTTTCCAGTGTATTCCTCCAGACAGGAACATGTGAAATCATTGAACGTGATGGTGCATTCCCCTCCGTTCTGACAAGGCTCCGTCTGCAGATGGAAGCACAGAGGTTTTATATCATCCACACACAAGGAACCTAAACTAATAAAGCTGTTGTACATTGACAGGTATCCACAACTGTTATGTGTCCTGTTTTGGGGCTGCTTCACTCTGTTGAGTACAGATCACTGTAGTATTGTACTTAATTGTACTTTAATGTGCTTACTGTGCCATGAATCAAGGAACAGAAACTTGTGTTTTGACACCATAATGAAACTTTTCATACTTATTGAAACATGAAATACAATGATGGAAAAACCTTGATGCTAAAAGCACAGTGTCTTTGCTTTTAGTCCTTCACAGAACAAACTTTTTGTTATTGCTGTATTGAGAACTGAAAACATTATTATCACTTTGGTGCATTGTCCAGAGGTGATTGTAATCACACCAAATAAGTAAGAAAATTTAATCAAAATTAATACATAGAGATTAGATAGAGATTATTTTTACATATGCATGAGCTGATTGATCAGGTGTCCAGTTGTTACATCCTGACAGATTTAGTTCTGTTGGTACAAAGTCACGTCAAGTCAATGTCATTTGCCGCCATTTTGTGAATGCAGTATGAGCTTTGAAGGAGACAGCCCTTGAAATGGAACACACAAGTGTAAGGAACAAAGAGGATGAAGCAACCATTCCCTACCTTGCAGGTATCATCACTGACACAGCCCTCCTTTACATTTTCAGCATCACTTGGTAAATACACTTCCTCGTCGTCCGAGCTGTTCCAGGCATCCACATCGAGATGCACTGAGTCTAAACGAAAGTCTTGCAGGCAACCTTTGTAATGGCCCCCCCACATATCAGAATCCCAGAGTCCTGGAAGTCCTCCAACGTAGGCCTGATCTCCACTCTCAATATTCACTTCGGGGATCTCTCCAATTCCATAGCGAAGGCCTGCATGTTCAAAGATCACCTGTCTGTGTTGGACCTCCACCTGCAGAAGCTGCTTCTCACCAGTGGTCACAAATACCGGGGCGGTCAGTGGTGCACTGTTAGGCAGGGAGCTAACCAAAACTCTCCCCATCCCCAGATAGACTGAGAAGTAGACATCTCCCCCCTCTTCCTCTGTGGGCTTCCTCAGCTGGAACAGCAGCCCGTCTGGCTTTAATGACCTCAGGAAGAAGGACACATTAAAGCTGCTCCCGAGGCTCTTGCCCACATCGTAGGAACTGAAACTCACTGTGTCCTCGTGGTTGTATGTCCATGACGGGAATTCTGTGGAGGGAGAATTGGAAATTTGGATTGATCAAAACATTTAGAAACAGGACTTTAGGATCAGTTAAAGCCACTGTAATGTGACAGACTTTTTTTTGCCGGTAGCTGACAAACTGTAAGTAACTGTGTTTTTATGGCCTGTGAAATTGTTTTTGAAGTAGTGGACTTGGATCTTCCTTATGGGGGTGGAGTTTCATGTAAATTGTATAACTCACTAATTTTTACCATCATTATCTCTGATCTGTTTTATTAAGGCATTAATTTGTACATTTGTCTTACTCTTACTTTTCTTCTCTCAGAAAAGTAACGTAAACAAATGGCCATGGAGCAGCTCAATGAGAGCTTCAAAACCCTGCTTCAGAACCTCTGAGTGTCTATGGCCGTCTTCAGCCATGGTTAGGACCATCTTTAAACACAGTTTATGTTGGGTCTGACCCACCTGCTGGTGGTGTTTACCTTCAGAGCAGCTCTCACTGTGGAAGGGGCGGTAGCAGTCACACTGGTAGGTGGTCCACAAGTCCACACAGCGTCCATGTCCATAGCAGGGATCAGGCTTACACCATTCAGTCTTACTGCATCCCAGCTCAAAGCCTTGGTCCTCGGGAAGCGTCTGGGGTAGGATCGGTTTAGAGTCTATCATCAGGTCTTCCATACATCCAATGAAGTCTGCACCACTTACAGAGTACTCCAAAAGCTCCTCTGGTGCTCCACCTACATAAATGTTAGTGAAGGCTTCTGAGGGCTGGAAAGGAGATTCATCTGTACCACCATCCATGACTCTGCACCCATCCCTGTCACAGCCAGGGCCTTTCAGAATCAAAACCAGACCTTCTTTATCCGTAACAAATACATGAGCATCACGCCAGTCTCCATCACTAACCAAGCCGGGAAATGTTACATCCAGTTCGGACTCTTCAGAAAAGGCCTTTGCACGAAGACCACCATTCACAATCTCCAGGAGGAGGTGGTTGTCTGCATCCCCTCTGTAGACGAGCAACATATTGGGTATTGTGGTCCGGAAGCGAAGCTGTACCCCAACACCTTGGTGAACTTGGTGCTCAACCTCCCTCCGGGTCCTTTCCTCTAGAATCACCTGGATGTGAATGAATCCAGGGCTGGAGAAGGAGAAGGTTGTTCTCGTGGAGCACTGCTCATCATAGAAACCATGAGGGCACAGGCACGTGTGGCCGTGTTCACCACCCTCCAGCCACGGGTGGCACGTGGCTCCGTTCTGACATTCATGGTCCACACAGCCATAGAGTTTGACCTCGCATTGATCTCCTCCCCAAGGAAGCTCACCTGGCTCTGCCTCGGGACAGTGGCAGGTGTACGACGCCCTGCCGTCCTCACACCACCCACCATTCTGACAGGGCTGGCTCTCACATTCATCGATGTTCACTTCACACAGCTCACCTGGAAGGAGATAACTCTTTAGATTCACTGGCTCACTACTGATGACAGTTGAGCAGATGTTTTGTTTTGTTTTGAATATTCATATTTTCCTTATGAACCTTTCACAGGTCCAGAACTCCCTACTCAGAGGCTCAACTCCCATTGGTTCCAACTAAAGATGTGAAATCTTTAAAGAGGCTGTTTGTAAGCCTGTGTTTTCTTTGCTGAACATGGTTTCTTGTTGGGAGCTATTGATGACCTTCAGCCATCGTTGTCTTTGTGATACAAGAGGCTACGCCCTTTGAGCAGCTACATCTTCAGGACAGTGAGTGTGGGAAAGTGGGCTGATATGGACCTGGGCTAGCTGGGTAGCATGCTAACTTCAGTATAAGAAAGGGATAGAAATACAGTCACAGTCTTCTCCTCCCAGGTGCATTTAGTTTCTGCACTGCTCTTCCTCTGTACCAGTTTGTCTTCATCCCTTGTGTCCAGTGTTCCAGCATCTCTCAGTATTTTGATTCACTGGTTTACTCTGACCTCTGTCTCCCCTGTGCCTGATTTCTTTGCTTGCTCTACTTTTCACATAAGTTTTTTTTTCTGATTAAATTTTTGGCATCTTTGAAACACCTTGAATACCAGAGAATCCTGATGTAGAGCTGATGGATGTATTATAGGTGGGGTGGGCTCACCGAGAAACCCATCAGGGCATGTACAGGTGTATCCAGCAATCTTATCCTCACAGGTGCCTCCGTTCTGACAGGGCTCAGACTCACACTCATCGATGTTGACGGAGCAGTTCTCTCCTGTAAAGTGAAGCAAATCCAATGATATTTAAAACGGGTGAGAAGTGAGATTTTTGCTGATTGGTTTTTTTTAGATTCACTGACCTGCAAATCCAGGCTGACACTGGCAGATGTATCCAGCTGCATCTGCAAAGCTGAGCTCCCAGTCCAGCTCCCAGTGAGATGGGTCTGAACGCTCAAAACACTCCCCGCCGTTCTCACACGGCTGATCAGCACACTCGTCTATGTCAATCTCACAGTTCGGTCCTTCATAACCTGGAGAAACGAAACATAATGTTATGGTGAATAGTTTTATTTTACTAACACAGCTAACACTCTAACACATGAAATATTCCACACGCCCACAGAAAAGAAGCTTTTGGCTTCAGGTCAGATGATTTGTGTCTAATCAAAGTTTCATGAACATAAAAGCTTGTCTGTGTGTTGGGACTGAAATGTTTGGTGAGCAGCCTGTGCTTCAGTACCTGGCCAACAGAGGCAGGTGTATCCTTTGATTCCCTCCAGACATGTGGCACCATGCAGACAGGGATCAGACGCACACTCAGGGATGTCCACTTCACAGTGGTCACCCTGAAATCCTGTATCACTGCAGTCACATTCATAGCTAAAACAGACACACATAAGTTTTTATACACTAGGTTCAACATTCAGATGATCAACAGAACAGAAAACTCAAATGAAGAGCAAATGAAGTTGAAACCATCATGGCTAAAACTTGGACCTAATTCAGAAATGGCATAAGATGAAGTACCGATAATGGCAACAGGATGTTTTCTCTGTAAAGTCCAATGGTCCCAGTTTTTTTACTGCTCACGTGTCTTAGTGCGGATTTTAAAGAGTCTTTTAAGGAAACATTGAGAACAAATATTTTACTGCAAATGCGATTGATCAGTGTCTCCCAGTTAATACACTCTCTCTTGTGCTTATGCTATCAGCGTTTATTGTAGTGCGGTGTTGGCAGGTGTCATTCCTGGAGCAAATATCTGGATTAAGCACAGAAAGGCTACTTATAACAAATTGTTTCATTGTTCATCTAAAAAGCACCTAGGAACAAATCTTATCCTTGTTTATATTAAGAGTAAACAAGTCCTGTGACTGAACGCGAGACTCCTTGTTGGTGGTTAATGTGGGACTTAATAGGCATCAAATGACGCAGTGCAGCACCACTTAGCTCTCAGAGGTCTAGACAGATACCTGGTCACCAGGCAGCAAGGGGCTGCAGAGGCATGAGTTCCCTGTTAAGTAGACTTTGGTTGCAGTCCACATTATAGTGTGGAGGACTGCAAAGTACATAATAATGCCAAGTCTATCTGATCTGGTCTGACTGGGTCAACCTATAAACCGGGCCTTGTTTCCATCAGGTTTAAATTCTTGGCCTTGGAGCCTCCCTATCATTTTGTTTGGCCATCCTGTAATTCAATGTCTTTATTTCTTAGCACTGGTTCTTTGGTTTGGTCCATCTTTGTCATATTTGTTCAAAGATAAAATGTTCTTTATGTGGTTCTCTAACTCTGACTTGTTTCTGACTCCTGAATTATGTTGTTTATCTCCTGAGAACAAGGCCTTCAGGGGTTGTAACAGGTCCAGTTTGTTTCTTTCATGTACAGTATTACATTTACATTACATTTCCATCTGTGCATATTCTGTATTGTAACCTGTTTTCTTGTTTGTATAAAACATCTATTGCACGTCTGCCCATCCTGGGTGAGGGATCCCTCCTCTGTTGCTCACCATGAGGTTTCTCTTTTTTCCTTGTTTTTTTTTTTTTTTGTTTTGAGTTTTTCCTCAGTCGATGTGAGGGTCTAAGGGCAGAGGATGTTGTTATGATGCTATGTAAAGCCCTTTGAGACAAACTGTTTGTAAAAATGGGCTATATAAATAAAATTGCCTTGTCTTGCCTTGCCTATTATCAGAACAGCTGAGTTATATAGGTAAGTGTGTTCTGTGAGAAATAGATGTTTAATTCTGAAAAGTAACGTAAACAAATGACTGATAGAGGAGAACACAGCAAGCGCTGCACAGATAGGATACGATACAATATGAACAGTTATTGTCCCCAAAAGGAATTTGGACAGCAGCTGGCCTGGTTGCTTGAAAGATATATATTTTCCACCACTGTAAATCTGTATATATGATTTTCACAGTCACAGTGTTCACTAATAACTTCCCTACCTGTTCACCATATCCTGACAGACAGCTCCGTTCTGACAGGGTTCACTGGCACATTCATCAACATCCACCTCACAGTCTGCGCCATCGAACCCAGGCGGACATTCGCAGGAGTACATGGCGACCAGGTCGTGGCATGTGGCTCCATTGTGACAGGGGCTGGACTCACATTCGTCTATTTCAATTTCACAGTTGACTCCTGGTGGAGGAGAGGAAAGTCGGGATGTGAGTAGAAAGCACTGGGAGAGAAATATTAACAAACAGTGACAATGATGATGACAATCCGGAAAAAGAAAATCAGTATCATGTTATGATCACATTATAATAAGTAACTGTTCTTTTGCAACACAATAGTATTTATACCATTGAGCCATGATCTTCAATTTATTCTTCACACACTGTTTTCTCATTCAGGAGTTTGACATTATCATGTTTTAAAATGAAATGTTTCATGTGGTAACAATAAATCATCACATTACAAAGTGAAATATTTTATATTATAACAATAGAAATGATTTGTTAAGAAAATGATTCTTGGTATATCAATAAAGTTTTCTCAATCTGTGTGGTAACACTCAGCCATGCTTGTTTTGCAGATATCTGTGGTGATAAAAGTCTTTCTTTACATTCTCCAACCTGTGAGAGTGACAGGGGAATGCAGCTGTGCTCGCTCACTGATAACACAAAGCTCTGGTGACACACAACAGGCTGTAAGAAAAGCAAGACGGGAGTGTTTTCTCTCACTCCACCCAAAGACGTTATCTGAGCCGCAGATAAGACTAAAACCAACTTGGTATGCACTTAAAATACTCCTCGTGTCCAGTTTATCAGGAACAAACAAAACATTTTGGAAATGACAAATGACTGTGAAGAACAAGACGGAGAAAGAGTTACAGAGAGACAAATACATGCGGAAAGTCCTTGTCTTCTGTCTTTGAGGAGATGTTGAATGATGACATGATATTAAACAGATACAGATTTAAACAAAAGAAAGGACTCATACAGGTGGTGAGTTTCTGTCTCTGTAATATAATGTATTGAACAGCTTTGTCTTTTTTTCTGAAGAGTAAAAAATACAGAATAACAGCATCTTTATCCTCAGGGAGGCATGGAGGGAGAAACCTTATTTCCTCACTTGCATCCTTGCCCCTCATCTTAGTCCCTCCAAATGAAGATGCAAGGGAAAGAGGAAACAAGGAGATTTCTTTTCACATCCTTTCATATGATCCACATACACACTATCCTGACACAAAGATGGGTGCTCTCCCTGCATCATGTGGACATGTTTAAGCTGGTTGGCAAACAACTGCACAAAACTAGTGGTTTTCTCTTTGCAAAGCCATAATTCGATTATACAGGTTATGATTAGACGGTTTTAATGTCTTGTAGAAATTATGTTATGAAATGTTTTGGACAAATTATTATATTTTTATTATATTTTTACCTGACACTGACACAGCCATTAAATGTGTCTGCTATTATCCAGAGAGGTCATTATCTCTTATGTCCATCATGAATAAATGTCTATTAAATCAGAGAAATCAAAGAAATGTGAACTTGCCTGAGAATCATCAGGTTTTAAGTTTTTTTCATTACCACAGTAAACCAGTGATATTTGTCAGCCTAAATGTTGGTACACAGCCAACAGGAAGTGCTAATAGCTAATTTGGCATACTGTCAATGGCACCAGTTACCAAAAATGTGAACAAATACAAGCTAAAAATGCAGAGCTCAAAATGTAGCCCATGGATAAATCACTGGTTCCATGTATACTTTCTGTTTACGTCCCTCAGAGGCTGCGTTTGAAGACTGACTGCATCACAGTGGTGTGTCGAGGCTCCTTCACATGTAAAATGTGTCCTTAGTCCCTGGGCAACAAAGGATTCATCAGGCTGATCCCTCATGGCCCAACCTATCCCAAGATTCATTGCACATCAGTAATGAAAGCAAACATCATCATAACTTAGGTAAGTTTTCTGTTTCAACTCAGTTCAGCAGCTACAACTGTTAAACTAAGGACCTGAAACCCTCATGCTTTTGTGGAAAAAAACTCAAGGTTGGTAAGATGCTGTTTTGCAACACAACAGAAAAGGCAGGAACAGCTGGTGAGAGATAATCCTCCAGACCATCTCATTTCAATTCGGCCATCAATGTCTACGATGGCTATGAAGGACCACACCTCTGTAGATGATGAATGGGATACAGCTTGTGTGTGTGTGTGTCTGTGTGTGTGTGTGTGTGTGTGTGTGTGTGTGTGTGTGTGTGTGTGTGACATGTACCTGTAAAGCCATCCAGGCACTCACACTCGTAGTGGTCCTTCTCGTTGATACAGGTGGCGTTGTTCTCACATGGCCGTGACGCACACTCATTGATGTCAATCTCACAGTTGTAGCCCTGGAAGCCAGGGACACAGAAGCAGTGGAACTCGGCCACTCCGTCTATACAGATGGCTCCGTTCTGACAGGGCTCTGATAAACATTCATTCACATCTTCCTCACAAGTGTTCCCCTGGAAGCCTGGTGCACAGTGGCATTCGAAGCCCTCTGGTTGTAAGACACAGGTCCCGTTGTTCCTGCATGGTTGGTCGATGCAGTCGGTCACGTGTGTCCTGCAGTCCTGTCCTCCAAACCCTGCAGGACACCTGCAGAAGTACCCGTTCATCTGGTCCACACACATGGAGCGTGGTTCAGAGCAGGGGTTGCTCTGACACTCGTCCACCTCCTCTGTGCAGTTATCACCCGTGAGTCCGTCCGGGCAGATGCAGTGGTACTCTGCCGTACCAGGGGTGCTGGTGCAGTCTTCACAGGGTGCAAAAGAACAGGCATCATACAGTTCGTCACAGTTTTTGCCCATGTATCGGACCCCGTCTCTGGCACAGATACAGGCGTAGTCATCCATGGTATCCACACAGGTGGCTCCGTTGTAGCAGGGTGCAGACAAACATTTGTCTGATGTGGCATTACAGAAGATTCCTGGAACAGAAATAAAAAGTTCTGCAAAGATCAATTTATGTATGTTAAAATCAATGCTATAGAGAAGTTGCCCTCACCCTCTGATACAGAGGACCTCACAAGGACCCAAGAAAATTTTGATGGGTCACAGGATATTTCTACAAAAAATGTTTACATGACAGACTAGATACCAGAAAATCACTATTTCATTGAATGGCTCCCACATAGATCATTTTCAATACTTGTTTATTTTAGTTTAGAACTGTTTATTTGAATTGTATAGTTGTCTGTCTGCATAGCAGTTTTCACTGTTACTGGCATTCATGAATGTCAGTGGACTGGAGAAGAAGAAGAAGAAAGAGCCACAGTGAACTGATTCAGATCTGCAGGCAGCAGGTTCTTAAGAACCACTGCACCTGCAACAACAGTTTCCAACATGGGACCTGATTATTGGCTGTCGCCAGCAGTGTCACGTTTCTGTATCTATATAGACTCACCAAGCACTTTACTAGGAACACATGTACACCTGCTTATTGTGAACTTCAGCCAGTTATATGGCAGCATAAAATCCTGCTGATACAGGTCAAGAGCTTCAATTAATGTTCATAGCAAACATCAGAATAAAGAAAACATGTGACCTCAGTGAGTATGACCTTGACATTCTCAGTTTTTACTCAGAATGGAGCCAGGAACAAAAAAAATCCAGTGAGCAGCAGCAGCTCTGGTGATGAGAGAGGTCAGAGGTCAGAGGATAACGGACAGACTGGAAAGGCTGCAGTCACTCAGATAATCACTCTGTACAACTGTGGTGAGCAGAAATGCTTCGGAGTGAACAACACATGCTTCAGTCTATTAAAGTATGGCTGCTGAGCAAGTTCATCCCTTCATGGCCACAGTTCACCATCTTCTAAAGATACTTCCTGCGGGATAATGCTCCGTGTCACAACAGTAATATACTGTTCCTCCCTGACGTCACCAGACACTGCAGATATGACTTTGTTTCATGGCAGGTCAGTCTGTCTGCACTTAGGAGCAACAAAACAAAGTTGATGAACTGAAATGTCAAGTTGTGACTAAAATGGGTCACCTCCTTTTAAACCTGTAACACTTACTCATCCTGGCATTTCCTCTAATCTGCCTTCACTTCATTGGAAATGGTAGATGTGAGTTCTGGCAGGTGCCAAATCCTTACGTACACAGCTGAACCTGCCACGCGTCACTGTTCATTTTGTTGGCCATTGCAGCCTTTTCCCACATCCAGATGATTTGAAAAATTGATGGGATTTCTAAGTTTCACTGGCTCCTGTAGTAGCTAATAAATTAATATACATAAAAACATTAACTAAAAAGAAAGAAGCTCTACAAGTTTGTACCATTCATACTTTGAGGCAAATGATAAAAGTTAAACATTTTGCATGGAGGCAGTGACTGCTTTGTTGTGACATCACAAAGTCCCAGCCATTCTGACGGCTGGTTTTAAGGCTCAGTTTCTGAAAACAGGTTGTAAGCATTTCTCTGTGGACTGAGACCTTTGATACTGTCAGTGTATCTTGGATTTATAATTTATAATCAAAACAGACATGGACATTTAATTTTATACATTATTTGACCTTTAATTTCAGCATTTTTACTATATATATATATATATATATATATATATATATATCC
>CM076666.1:3002202-3092938 GCA_038496675.1 Rachycentron canadum
TTTAACAGGGAAAAAAAAGAGAAACCTCATGGTGAGAAACAGAGGAGGGATCCCTCACCCAGGACGGGCAGACGGGCAATAGATGTTGTAAACAGACAAGAAAACAGGTAACAATACAGAATATGCAAATATATGTATATGTATGTATATGTATCAATGTATCACTGTCTTACACCACTGAGCAGTACAGTGGGTAAATGTTCCTTCATTACCATCACATTGTAGTTTATTTTGACTCAACCTCACATACATCCCTTCAGCTACTTTCTAGAGCACCAAATGTGTGTTAATCCACTGCTGAAAATAGTCCCCATTAAAATGAACCATGCAGCAGCAATGAAAACTACAGTGAAACTATTTGTCCTGTTTGTTATGAAATTATATATTTATCAGGCTTTAAAAACTAGACATCATCATTTTTTTCATTGTTATACAGATGATGAAATTGTGTACTCAGACTGTGTACCCAGTACAGGGTGTACAAGAATATTCTGCCTTTGAAAGTCTCTTCTAAGAGATATGACAACCTGCTGGTGTTCCTGTTTATGTTCCAGTATCTGTGTCCTGCATTTGTAATATGGTACCTGTTGCTTTACCTGCCTGTTTGTTAACTCATCTGTCTGTTTGTTCATCTTTTTGCCAATAAGTCTGTTTTTCATTGTTAAAGTTGTTGAATCATCTTCTGTATTGCATTTGGGTCCAGATACCAGCAGACTGGCTTGTTTTGTCATTCTAACAAAATAATGAAATATCATATGTTTTTAACAAGATGCAGTTTTTGTATATAAACAAAAAAAATCTTGAGACATGTTGTTATAACCAGGTAATAACCAGACCTTGACTTTGATACTTATTCTTAATGACACATTTTTTATAGAACTGAAAAGTTCCAAATAAATTGTTCATTGCAAGTGAGACAGTGTGCATGATTTTTTAACTGCTACATCAAATGCATTTTAACAAAGAGAAAATTACAATACACATGATATTCATGCTGCATGCTGATTGGCTGGTTTGGTTTTAAATTAGTTATTTGATAATATCCATTTGGTTGGTTCAATACCCAGCCCTAGTTTAAAAAAGGGTTAAAACTGATTAATATACGTAGTAATAACAGATCAAATATATTACGCTAATGCGAAAAATACATACTACAAAAATATGAACATTTATTATTTATCTTATTAGCTTTTTGAAAACTTTTGTTTTTCTTAAAAATTGTGTTGCTCTTAATTGAATAACATTTATTTTCACTATATTATACTTGAATGGGAAATTTTCATGACTTGAATTTGAGTAAAAACAAAATTATATTTCTGCAAACAGTTAACAGTTAAATAATGTATAATGTATTTGGCTGGTATAATGTATTTATTCCGCTACTGATAAAAAAAAATACTGGGGTCACAATTGTTTTCTCTAATTTAGTCCCATTGTTGATTTGTGAGTCAGAACAGGTTTCATGCAGCTCTGGGCAATGGCACCTGTCAGTCTCATTATAATGTGGAAGCTACTGTGAAAACAGCTTTAAAACAACATGACATATAACCCCATGATATATCATTTATTTTATTTATAGTTGATGTGCTCTTAACAGCAGGTCTCAGACCTGCCTGGTGAGGCCAGTCCTGTGGCCGTGACCCAGCGTCCTCCTTCTGCAGCAGAAGGTTGTTGTCATGTCCAATTGTGGCCAAGCTGCATCCTCCTCTCAGTCTGAACTGTAGACACTAACTGTGTTTGAGCTTCACAGATTGCAATGAGGCTGCAGGAGAGTGTTAGACACCTGTGGCCCAGAGGAGTCCCAGGTGGCTGTCAACGGCTTCAAGATTAGGTTCAAGTCGTCTTGATGTTAGAGGGAAACCAGGACAAACATGTTAACTAAGGGAGGGGATGATCCTCTGCTTACTTGATAAGAAACTTAAGTGTTGTTGAGTCAAATATTTAGAAAAACACTGTCCTGACATCACAGAGTGTGATCAGTCATTTATTCCAACCAATTTCTATTTGATTCAATTGATTTCAGGTGATTCATCCTCATCTCTACTTATTTCTATTCATATGCAGTTAGTCTGCAGGGACTAATGCATCAAAAAGGCCTCGACTTCCTGTGTGATGAGCCACGAGTGTTCACTCTCTTCTTTTCTGTGAACGTGCTGCTATGTTGCTGTTTAAATTCAATATTTGTTAAACCAGTGATCTCCCACAGATTTCTATCAGTGGCAACACTGTTTTCATTGTCACTTCCTACAATAGCCATACGTGGAAATTATGGTATGGTTAGGGGCAGGGGAAGGCTGATTAAAATCCAGCCCAACCTTCTTTCTCATGGACTTTGTGGCTCTAAAAACTACGTGACTGCACTTTTCCCTTCGCTCCTGTCATCATTATTACAACCACTAGATGTTGCCTCGCAACAAAATGCTGAACCTTACAGTCGATGGAAGAATCAGGTGAACTCCTCAAATAAAACAGCAAAAAATAGAAATCCTCTGTTGACCAGACATCAGAGGCCAAGCCTTCGTAGACTGCGTCCTCAGGAGGATGTGGCCTTTGATTATCCATAGCTACTATATCAGTGAGCTGTCAGATCCACGTATTCAGGGACAAGGTGCAAATTCATTTCTAATTTGACTGAACGTGATGAAAAAGAAATCATTTCATAGATAAGGCTAAACTTTAATGATCTGCTCACTCAAGATGGTAAATTTGTTTGATAAAATCTCAGCATCATATTTGAGTCTGAATTTTGAACACAAGGTATCATCTTTTATCATCAACACAAATAAAAATAAACAGTTTTCATTGACATTACTGAAAATAAACTTTTAATTTTTTCTGTATTTTCTGGTTTAGTATTTAGATGAGTGATGGTTTTGCCTCTTTGCTGATCCCTGTCTTCACCACCTCCTTATCCACCCTCCACTTCTACTCTTCATCCTCTACTTTCCCTCCCCCACTCTCAGTTGAGCAGGTTTGATGGCCTCCCTGACCTCCTCAGCCTTTCCATGTTGTAATCCCTCTGCCTTCTTTAGGCCAATCCCCTTGCTCCTCTAATCTCCTGGTGCCAGGATACCTGCACAGATTACAGCCTCAGGCTTCACCCTCCAGCGTGTGTCCCCTCTGTCACCTACTCTGTCACCATATTCTCTTTCCCATGTTCCTCCTCTGTCCCTTTGACCTCACATCTCACCAGCTTCCCACACTCAAACCCTCAGGTGTAGCAGCAGTGGGACAACAACACAGTTACAGTGTTTAAGGTCACACAGTTTAGTTGTGCTGGGGTGGCTACAGATAATAAATCAGTTTATTCTCTCATTCTATTGCTCCTATAAAATTACATAATAAATGCACGGGCTATTCCTTTAATATTGCATTCATCACCATGCACATCAATTAAAACTTATCATTGTGTAATAGACAACTGTGTGATGAAAGGATCCTTTAAGCTGGTCCATACTGTGCTCAGCCTTGTTATTTCGCTGCTAATTCCAGAGCACAAACACACAAACACACAAACACACTGCAGACGCTCAGGTGTCAGGCTGATCCTGACTGTTCAGACACCTGAGGGTCAGACATGTCCCAGAGGAGGCAGATCAGACGGTGACAGCCCGGAGGACAGATGCTTCATTCACCTGACGCAGCTCCAATTAATACAGTCACACTTGTCACGTCCAGGGAGCTGAGCCTTTAAGACCCAGAACACGCACACCTCACTCTCCTCCTGTTTCCTGCCCAATAAAGGACACAACAACCCGGAAGGTTTTAGAAAATATCTAGCATCAGCTTCAGTCTCACTCACACACACTCATCACACCATCCACCCCATCATAAGGACACACACACACACACCTTTCTCTTCATTATGTCTGACAGACACCGTCCCACTCTCAGTGCTAACATCCCTTAATCTGTAATAATCTGACTGTCTTTTGCCTCTGACCTCTTTATGAGACAGATTAGCAGCTAATCTCTTTTTTATTCTCTGAAAATGAAGCAAGGCTTCTCTGAACAGACCTGTGTGGTACCTCACCTGTTGGCTGCCTCCCTCATGCTGAGCTGATAACCTCAGAGGTTTGACAGCTCCAGTGTTGTGTCATCATCTCACTGAGTTCAACTCCAATTCACCCCACAGTGTAAGAACCCTGAGATACACACAATCACACATCCCGCAACAACACAACCCACAATAACTACACATCCTACAATAATAACAACCCACAATAACTACATGACCTACAATAACAAAACATCCTACAATAATAACACAAACTACAGTGACAACACAACCCACAATAACTACACATCCTACAATAACACAACCCACAATAACACAACCCACAATAACTACACATTCTACAATAATAACACAACCTACAATAACACAACCCACAATAACCACACATCCTACAATAAGGTAAAAAAGGACTTCTATACAAGAAATACACTTTATATAACTACTGTATTTTCTATACCAATATAGATATAGATTTAGAGAACACTCTAGTCTAAAGTCTTTTTAGTTGAGTACTACTCGATTTTTTATTGACACAATATTGAATATCTAAACATGTATCTGAGATCAGCCTGAGTGATAAACTCCTCACAGTATGCAAACATGTTGGAGTTTTGATAAGAGTCATTTAGTGACATTTATCTGCCTAAGAAAGGTTTTTAATTGAGAGGAAAAATTATAGACAATAAGATAAGAGACAATTATAATGATTGAGTACTGTTGAATAAAATGAGTACCATGAACAAGTTTAATGTCTGATGTTTCTTTGGTCTTTCTTCATGAACCAACCTTGGATGATTGTCCCATAGGGACAGGATGTAAAGTGTGTGCGTTTAGTGACCTCATTGTGCACCTCCATTCATACACAGGCTGAAGTGAATGAGCTGCTCTCGGCTGCTCTCAGCCCTGTTTGCTCTCTTTGAGTATGCATGACTGGGGAGCAGTGCCTCTGATTCTGAACCAGTCATGTGTCAAATCTGATGGAGAGAGTGAGCTACTAAAAACTACACCACAAGTACATGGTTTGTATCCCTGAGGCCACGCCCTCTACAAGAAACCATCCAATCACACCTCAGCTGCTAAAGTAGGGTCATTTTAACAAAGCCCATCAGCATCAGACATTAAAATAACTGCTGCTGATTTCTCCATGTGAAAACAAACCAGTCTCCTCATCACTGCTGAACATGACAAACCAGCCCCAACATGGCTCCGTCTGTTCGAGTCTCTTGATATATTGAGGCTCCTTTTGTTGTAAGAGTTGTGGGAGCACAAAGTACCACATCAAGTACCTCCCAGAAACCACTTGTTCATGGGGCAGCATCTCTGAGAGCACGGGCCACATTCCTGAGACCTGCTCCTGTTAACTCTTCAAGACTCAGGCTCCAATAAATCATCACATTCTGTTGGTCAGTGAGCAAAGAAAGGAGGTACAGCAGGTCTCATGTGTTCACGTGTTATTAATAACTCAACCTGTTACTAAAGCAGGAGGTTACATGAGAAGGGATTAACAGCAACTTCATACAACAAGCAAGTGACCACGCAGAAGTTTATCATCAGTTACACAAACTCTCCTCAAACAACGTTATTTCTACTCACCCCACTTGAACATCATCATTGTCAGCAGCACTGTCTTCAGGTTCAGGTGAACTTTACGCAGCTCCATGGTAAAACTGGATGTGTACGAGAGCAGATGAGACGCAGTGAGGAGTCCTACAGCTCTGACATGCTGCTGTGTGATGGAGAAGCTCTTCGCTGCGTTACAGCCGCTCCGGGTCTAGAGGCTGGCACACCACACTCTGACACTGCCCATGCTCGGTAAGTACTGAGTGCAGCACCGGACTCAAAGTGCCCCAGACTCACAGAGTGTAATCAGCCATGAGAGCAGAGACAACAGCAAAACATGAGCTGGATTAACACCTGCTGACACTGATGCTCACCCTCTGCAGAGGGGGGAGTAAAAGGAGACAGACAAAGTATACTCAGACATGCACAAACAAAACACACATGTTGATCAAGTGTTAAAAGAAGAAATAAAATCTACTGTGTTAACACTTTAGATTGATACTGTCGCCCACTGTTTATTATATATTTATATACAATTTCATATTGAGAAGGTTCAGACCTGCTGTATTTGGAAAATGCCTTGAGAAAACTTCTGTTGTGAACTGGTGAACTGCTCAACTACATGAAATAAAATATAAAGGAGAAATGAGATTGACTGAAGGATTATAAGTTAAATGATTTTAGTTTGATGACCCCACATAGAAAAAATAAATAAATCATTATAATTATATTTTTACTTCCTTTTACACAGTTTTTGAGCTTCAACCAACAACATTTACACAAAATATACAAATGTAAAGTGAAATAAGACGTTTTTTAAACTACATGTATGTTTTTGTGGATAAGAGAAATGTGAAAAACCTCAAATAAAACAATAACAGAATAATAAACATAAAAGATACAGCTCAGTGTCTGTTGAACCACATCAGACCTGCTCATGGTGCAGCATCACACATGGGGTCTTCCTCTGATCAGAGATCTGTGTGAGGACATTAATATCCACAACAGTTATTGTGGTTCAGTTAAGCTTAAATTCAGTTGTATCATCCTGACCTGAACGTCAGTATATTGTCACTGAAAACACCTAAAAATGTTACAGAATTCATACTAACAACCCTCTGAAACTAAACCTGTGCAGCGTCTGGGTCTTTGTTTGGTCTCACTAATGATGGATATGTCGACAATGTCATTTAAAGAGAATTTCAAATGACTACCTCTGTGCTGTATGTGATCCATCAGAAGGTTGTAAAGATTGGATCATTTGAATTACATGTTTCCAATGCACTTGTTAGATTGTGTAAAGGTTTGGTTTGATTTTTTTTTTTTTTTTTTATCTAACCCGAATGACAACATATCATTCAGAATAAAACAAGTGATTTATGATATTTATACATGTAACCACCACCTCTGGTTCCCAATGGATGCAAAAATGCTTCATAAAGGTATCTTTAAATGTGTATAAGGTGTGTCTACTTTAGAGCTTTCAACCATTTAAAACATTGGTGTGGTCCTTTAAAGTAAATCGAACTTATTCAAACTTATTAAGACCTAGTTTCCCTGTAAACACACCTCCTACCCACAGTGAGCTGGACAGGGCATGCATGTGCTAAAACGTGATGATTTGATGCATAAATATTCATAAACATTCAGTTATATTTACACAGACTCATTTGACTGAGGGTATATCGGATTAGGAACCTTAAATCCACTGGACGTCCTTGTGTGACCCAGTCAGTCTGTGACGAAGTGTTGTCTTCACCGTGGGCAGTCCAGTGAATCCAGGCCAGGTTTTAGTCACTGGCTCATTAGTGTCTTCAGCAGCTTTAGTGGCTCCTTTGTAGTGCGGAGCTTTGCAGTCAGACATCCATCACTTAGCCCGTAACAGACTTGTTACTCCCACCCACCTGCCCCTCCCTAAACACCAGCTGTGCCTGACACCCCCGTGGCCGACAGGACAGATCTGCACCCATGAACTTTGTGTCACCTACAGTAACTGGCACATGATCAGGATATTGTGCATTGTGCATTGTGCATATGGGCACATTTGTGTGAATAATGTCTGACTCAAACTGTAGACGAGAGCTCAGTCTGTCTGGGTTAAAAACTGCAGATCAGTGTGAGTAAGAAGATGAAATACAGTACAAGATAAGTTAGTGTACAACTGTAGATCCATGATTGTGGAGGTGTATGATTCAAAAACACTGTACAGCATTAATTAACAACAATAATTATCAGTGTTCATGTTGGAGGAGAATCTACCAGGGATATAGACACTTTTTATATACACATTTGACTGGAGAAATCCAATCTTCTGCTTGACGCTGTATTGAGTGGATGGTTGCACTGTGTTTATTGATGCAGCTCTGAAGGGGAGGTTCACTAAGTATCTTAGACTTTTGGAAGTGAAAATCAAAATCAATTATCTATGATTAATGTGGTAAAAACTCACACTAATTGTGAGGGTAGGTACTCTGCTTTTTCCTTTGCTGAATCCTGCAACTGTCTAAGAGTTAAATGTGTACAACTCTGGTTTATGTACTAATCCTATGTATTGTGAATATGTAAATGTATAGTGAATGAACAACCAAGTCAAACTGACTCAGAGTTGGGCTACACACTAGATGTTCTTTCAGCATCCCTACACAACCTAATATAAATGCAAGATGTGCTAAAATATTGAATGATACATGCTAACGTCCACAGAGGGAAGAGACTGCAGCAGCAGATCTGCCCTTCTGTCCTTGACAAGTTCCTTCCTAATCAGGACTAGATAAAAATGAAGTGGTAAACCACACAAAGGGTGAGCAGCAAAAATGACAAATGTTAGTTATCACCATCTATTAGTCATCCATCTGAGGGACAGTGCTCCTTGCATCTGCAAGGCCATGATCTATTCAGCTCAGATCTATTTTTTTGTTGTCAGCATGACAAATACGTTTCCTGTTAACCACATTGAGCTGATCAGGACATGACACTCTGTGCCACACACAGTGTTCACACAAGTTCTTTCCTACTTCCCTACAAACTGACCAAACCACCTTTAAATCTATCATGAATCATGCTGATGTTTAGATGTTTTAAACTAGTGAAGCTTTTGAGCCTCCATTTAAATGTAGCTTATCAGAAAACTGGCAAACAAAACCACTTAGCATTTTAATCATTCAGTCGAGTGTAGGCAAGACTGGATTATCGTTTTTAATCAGAGTCCTACTTTATTTCCTGATCTTGAGACTTTGGGTGGTGAGCTTCTCATTATTTCCACTGATGCTGTATTTATATGGTGCATTTACAAAATAAATGGATTTCCATTTTTGCCCAGAGGCCACAAACAGGTCAATCTGACACTTGGTACAGGGGTTCATGTTAATGTCATGAGTTAAAGGGAGAACTGTCAGTCATCTATTGTAAAGGGCATCTTACCGGAATGACTTTCAAACAACGCCTATTGATGCCCACTGAGAAAGAGAAAATCCTTGAGATGTCTTTGCCAGGTTGTAGTTCCATGACTTGGCAGACATGCAGAAGTGTTAGGAGGGTGCCAGGGCAGTTACCCACTTCACTAGAATTCCTGGATTGGGGATTAGATTTGGACACAAGCCCAGAAATGTGAATTCCTGAGAAAACAAAAGATGTGGCCCAAGCCTCTGCATGATACACGCCTCAGGAGATGAAAAGGAAAACAGGGAATGGAAATTTATTATCACAAATACATTTAACTATACTCACAGTCAAATGTGTGCATGTATGCATATTAAAATTATCTTTAGGATGACTTTTTGTATAATATAACAAGTTGTGAAAATATATGTTCACGATGTATTTAATTTATATATGGAAGCTTATTAAAAGAACATATATAGAAATTAAATATGGTTATATATGTTTTTCTTCTTATTTCCTCATTGATTTTAAAAATGTCATGTTAGGCTTTGAGATGGATATGTAACATATATAGACATAAATACATAAACACATAATTGGATGAGTCAAGTTATTATATTGTTCCAATAGGTCACATATATTTCATATAAGCTTATGGCTCTAATGAGAATACAATATCGAGCTGCATTGTGGGAAGTGTAGGACCAAGTTTCAGGGACAGAGGAAAAACAATTGCCATGAACCTCGTTCTGTGTTTGCCCTCTGGTGGTAATTATTCATCAGCGCGTTTCAACAAGGTGCTGAACCCGGACAATCCTCATCTGGACCGAGTCACTGTCAGAGCCAAGTGTTTCACTTCACACCGAGCCTCCTCCAAGTCCCTGACGGGCTTCACACATGACGGAACCACAGTCAGAGACAGACATGTGCCGCCCAGCCGCGGTCACACTTCACACCGGAAGCTGCTTTACCTGCGGAACGCGGTAACTGGCTCTCCGCAGTTTTGTCTCACAGGCTGTTTAAGTCATGCGGAGAGAAAAATGCCACGCAAAAAAAAAAAAAGAAAATTCAGTCACTAAGAGTGTGTAGCGGTTCGATGCTTGCCCTTTGTTCTGTGAATATGCTCAGTTGTCGCATCTTGTTTCCGGGGCAGTGTTAGCAAACATTCAAACGCTGGCTCCGGTAAGACAGAGTGAAGGGGGAAACTGAGCCCACACACCAGGATAGCGTTTCCATTATCTCTTGGTTTTCAAGCTGTCAAAACCTGCCATCGCGGTGTCCTCCTACTGAGCCTAAAGCCCTCTTATTGGGAAGAGCATAGAAATCTGCTCCATTAGAGACATTATGTAGTTCTCAACTAACAGGATCGCCTCCTCTCATCATGGTGGTTAGCTAACGTTAGCTAGGAGGCTAGGTTACTTGGACAATCCTTTCAACTTGCTTGCTGACAGGTTAGCTTACGGCAGCTAACTTCGATATGTGAACTCACTAAGCCCAGGAAAGTGGCGATAAAGGACCTGCCTGCAACTCTCTGGTCGGTAGACATTTTGAGTTCACGTTTCTAAATGTCATTTTATTTACTAGCACGTTCTGTTCAAATGTTTTGGGGATGTTACCAGTCATGGCTAACTTGCTATTAAATTGTAGGAGTGTTACTGAGCTAACGTTAGCTGCAAAAGTTGCTGACTTGCCAGGTCGCTAACTTAGACATGGATGTATGAGCAGGTATCATTGTCCCTTAGTGTAAGTTAATTATATCTAAATTAGCTCTTGTATTGAATGAGACATGTACCAGGAACCTCCGCGGGTTACCTAACAGGCCAGCATTGTGCTGGTAGCCCGTCCAGAACCAGGTGAGCTGCCAAAGCCTTCAGATGGGTTTGTTTCTAACATCATGTCACTGACAGCCTCTAAATCCGCAGTTTAATGGCCCTATCAGCCGGATAATACCGCTGCCTCATACATATTAAATGTTCTCTATGTTTCTGAAATACTGACTCATGGATTGTGATCAGCACATTATTGACAGCAGTTCACCACAGCCATGTATGACATGTTTCACAATCCACCAACCACTGTATCTGCTATTATCCAACAGAAAACATAACCCTGGCTACAGTTGTTGCCCATGAAGCTACTACTACTTGATCAGTGTGGTAAATGTGATCATTCATACATTACCAGGACATGATGAGATTGTTTTGAGTTGTGGGGAAAAGCCTTTAAGTTTAGTCTTGTAATTATGAGAAATGGAAGAAAGACAGCTAAATCTCTTTAAATTTTAAAATCTGTTGGAGAATCATTTAAATATATCTGATGATATTCATCATCTCTATAAATGGCAAAATTTACCAATATTGTCCTGTGTCATTTTTAGATTTTGTTGTTGTTCTTTCTATAAAGAGCTATCATTCAATAACAACAGATGCAATATATTACATTTTGTAATATATTGCATCTACAATACGTTTTAATTTAATTTTAAATTTACAGCCAAACGTATTCCATAGTTTCAAAACATTCAAATTTCAATCTCACTACTCAAATTCAGATTTGAGTAATCAATAACTGACAAATGAAAGAATTAATAATACATTTGTACAGAGTAAAGTAGTATAAATAGAGCCGGACATTGAATGATACTTTAATGGGGAGGCCAAGTTGGTTTGATACTAATATGCATTGAAATATATGGCCTAAGTTCAAAAACAATTTCAACAGCAAAGCAGTAAATGAGTAAATTTTATCTGCTTCATTGAGCCAATCAGCTCGGACTGACATCTAATGATGCTGGTGATTGGCTCTTTATTTACATCAACAGCTATTAGTGAGTAAAGAGACTGGGTTTAGTAAAAATAAAACTAATTACATACATATTGTGATTTTGAAATGGATTTGCTAAGATAATGAGCTGAAGTGAGATGTGTGTTATTGTTCCTGCAGGTGTTGCAGGTTGCTCTGATGTGCCCATGGAGAAGGCAGCCTTTGAGGGGTGGCTGGAGTCAGTCTCTGCCACTTTCCTTACTCTAAATGACCAGCAGCGCAACCAGTCTCTGGACCACCTCATATCTTTAAGTGGTGCTGCCCAGCTCCGTCATCTGTCTAATGGACTGGAGACGCTGCTCAAGCGTGACTTTCTGCGCCTCCTTCCTCTGGAGCTGGCCTTCTACCTTCTGCGCTGGCTGGACCCTCAGACCCTACTCACCTGCTGCCTGGTCTGCAAGCAATGGAATAAGGTAAATATCATGCTCCCTGTTGGTCTGGTAGTTTTGACAGGCTCCTTCTCATTTGTCTCGAATGCCTCCTTGTGTCCCTCACTTCGGTCATTTCCTCCCATGTAAGACATGAGGCTGCAAGATGCAAGGAAGAGATGTCAGGATATAGAAATCAAGGAAACCATTTCCAATGACATAAGATGTTCCTTCCTCATAAGTATTATCTGAAGCAGCATCACTGTCTGATGAAGGTGACACAGTTCGATCACCTGTCAGTCACAGAAGGTGACCGGTTCAGTGCTTGTCTCATCTTCTGTGTATTGAAGTGCAGTAACATAACAAGCGTCCGTCCTCCCTGCAGGTGATAAACTCGTGCACAGAAGTGTGGCAGGGTGTGTGTCGGGAGCTGGGCTGGAGGATTGATGAGTCCATTCAGGATGCATCACACTGGAAGGGGGTCTACCTGAAGGCTAAACTGCGTATGATGCAGCTGAAGGACCAGGAGGCCTTTGAGACGTCGTCCCTCATCGGCCACAGTGCTCGAGTATATGCCCTCTACTATAAGGATGGGCTCCTCTGCACAGGTACACAGTCTCTCTGGTTTATTTTATGGGAACGATTGAGTTAGCATCAGCCTGGAGTTACATAGTACACATTATATATGGAGAAGAAAAAAAGTGTGTGCAGGAACGTCCCCCTGCAGAGACTCGCATCAGATCTGACTCGCGTCACTGTGTCAGCCTGGAAGAGGATTCACAGTCACAGTCTGGACGTCTTCTTGTTTTCCAGGATCTGATGACCTCTCTGCCAAATTATGGGATGTGCGCACTGGGCAGTGCATTTATGGAATTCAGACACACACCTGCGCCACAGTGAAATTTGACGAACAGAAGCTGGTGACGGGGTCCTTCGACAACACTATTGCATGCTGGGAGTGGAGCACAGGGGCTAAAATCCAACAGTTCCGTGGCCACACAGGAGCAGGTCGGTGTAAATGATCTGCAGATACAGCCTCTGTTGTGGGTTCAGGTCTGTACAGTGTTTAAATGAAGCTGTTTAAAGGAGTATACACCTACATATACAAAGTGTACCAACAAAATCCAAATCAGCCAAATAAAATAGAACCTGTTGGGAGTTTTCCTGCAGCAATGGCCAAACTGTATCATTTGTAAACAGTGAAACTGGTTCCAATGTAAGAAACAACCATTTCACAGTATTGAAAATGACATTCATTCTCATTTATAGTGATATTTGCAGATGGTTTTAAAAAGACAAACACTTTGTATGTGCTCAGTCTTCAGCGTGGACTACAATGATGAGCTGGATGTGCTGGTCAGTGGCTCTGCAGACTTCTCTGTGAAGGTCTGGGCTCTGTCTGCTGGAGCTTGTCTCAACACCCTGACCGGGCACACGGAGTGGGTCACCAAGGTCAGCTCACTTCATCCAGTCTAAGGTTTTCTTCTCTGATCAGAGTTCAACCTTTGAAATACTTGACGTATCACATGTTGTCCTCTGCTCCACAGGTGATACTACAGAAAAGTGAAGTAGAGTCTATGGTGCACAGTCCTGGTGACTACATCCTCTTAAGTGCTGATAAGTATGAGATTAAGGTAAAGCAGATGGTTGTTATGTTTTCATCTTTATCACGTGTTTGAGCTGCCAAACCTGCAGGATCCAGATGATGAATCAAACACTGTCTCTCCTGCAGGTTTGGCCTTTAGGGAGAGAAATCAACTGCAAGTGTTTGAAGACTCTGTCGGTGTCGGAGGACCGCAGCATCAGCCTCCAGCCTCGCCTGCAGTTTGACGGACGCTACATCGTCTGCAGCTCTGACCTCGGAGTTTATCAGTGGGACTTTGCCAGCTTTAAGATTCTCAGGTAAAATGTTACATGTGACAAACTGTCTTTTTGTGTAAGTAAGTAAAGTAATGAAACTGTTCTGTAGCTGCTGTGTGTGAGCTGACCTATGTTTCACCTTTGTAAGTATTTAACAGAACTAACTAATTACATGAAAACAGCATGAGGATAAAATGTCGGACACAGGGGAGTCAGGTGCTGAATTTAGTCTTGCCTCAGGTTTTGTGCAGATTTATAGAAACTACATTTGTCAACCAACCAAGAAAGAAGTAGAGAGAAGGCTCTTTGGTTCTTTAACATGTTAACTGAAAGGGTTACACCTAAACTCCGACCTAAGTGGCAGCAAAGTCTCTTCAGTAAACTGTATTTAATTGTAGGTTCTGAGTTTCAACAGTAGTTCTTCTGTTTTATTCCAGATAAATGTGGTATTACAAGTCTATAGTCCACATCCCTTTAGTGCAGGCAGTGTCATATATTGACTGCAGTCTGAGTTCTGTCTCAGTCCTGACAGTCTGTCCAGCTGTGATCCATTTACGTCTGAAGCTGATAACAAAGCATGACGCTGTATTTGAACACTGTAGCAGCACGTCCACTGTTCTGTGTGGATGACACAAATAAGACACAAGTGCTAATAAACAGTGAATCAGCGCAGCTTTCACTTCTGTTGACTCAGAGCAGCCATCTTGGAGGTCAGGGTTGATGAGGTTCCTCCGACTTCTCTGTCTGCATCCAGCCTCAGTTACAAGTGCTGTTCTTGTTTGGAGTTTTAATTTGAACAGAGATTGACAGTGATGAGGTCACAGAAGCTGTGACTCTGTAGACAGGCTCAGCTGGAACATGAGGGAGGTTGGGGGGAAGCTGTCAGATCTGTGGGGGGTGGAGGGGTGGAGGGGTCCGTGGCATGAATTTGAAACAGAGAGCTTTGTATGAGATGATATGATCCTCCTCCTAATCCTGCCTGCTCTGCTGTTCCCAGGGTGATAAAAACACAGGACCCGGCCAACCTGTCCCTCCTCAGCTTCGGTGAGGTGTTTGCGCTCCTTTTTGACAACCACTTCCTGTACGTGATGGACCTGAGGACAGAGGCCATCTCAGGCCGCTGGCCTCTCCCAGCCTACAGAAAATCCAAACGAGGATCCAGCTTCCTGGCTGGCGTGACCTCCTGGCTCAACGGCCTGGACGGGGAAAATGACTCTGGACTGGTTTTTGCCACCAGCATGCCCGACCATAGCATTCACCTAGTACTGTGGAAGGAGAACGGGTAGACACAGGCGAGGACTCCAAACAGCAGACTGCGAGGATCTGAGCCGCCGTCACGTGTGCTCTGGAGTGTATGAACCTGAACAGCCAAGATAGATCGTGCATGGACCAAAGCATTTTATTTTTATCTGTTTCTTCCTCGGAGTCCTCCTCTGGACACACACGAACAATCACAGATGGACATGGAGGCAGACTGAGGCAGATGATCAAACTGTTACTGATGTGCTTCATCCTGATCTCTGCAGGAACCTGAAAACCTCACTGGTTTTCTGATGTCAGACACAGACAGACAGAAAACCTGAGACGTGTCAGCAACAACGAAGGATCCAAAACAAACACAACCGTATGAAGTAACAGACTTCAACATGGAAGTGAACATGTTTGTGGCAAATTTGCTCTTTGATCAGTTTGTAATTGTGCAGTGAGAATATTTGTAGCCAAACTTTAATCCAGTCCCATCATTGGGTGCCAACTTTGGCCTCTGACCTTTTCTTACCAGGATGAGACTGTGTCAGATGTTGCTTGATGCCACACTGGTCACTGAGCTGATTTACAGAAACATTGTTTTCCTGGGAGAAAAGAAGGGTTGCCTTAAACTTAGTCCCTGTAAATAATGGAGAACATCTCTGACGTCAAGGGAGATGTTCCCCAAGGTTTTTACAGACCATCCCAGAGGAAGCTGTATCCTGAAGTGTCTGTTAAAAAGTGGTTTGGTACATTGTTGTGTACCATGTAAAACATTGTGAGGTTTCATGTAATTACACTACGGGATGTCTGGTTTAAATGTCAGCTTGAGACATGTGATGTGCCTTTTCAGTTTGTTTGATGTTGCAGACTAGAATCCCTGATAACTCCGGCACGTCGCAGCGAGGCAGTGGCTGCGTTGTAAATCTTACTCTCATGTTGAATTTTCCATATTTACTGTGCTCTAACAGTCTAAGATGTCTGTAATTTTATAGCGCTCTACCTGACTCCACTTGCTCAGTGAAATTGCTTTTATGAATCATTGACTGTGTTAAACATCAGGTTTATTTTTCTAAAGGCCTCAGTGCATCGCACAGCAGAAGAAGTGACTCGACAAGCAGTTGGTTCTGTGCAAAATTAGTATTTTACACTTAGAAAAGTTGATCAGATGGTTTTTGCTGCTGCCGCCTCCATCTGTGCATCACTTTTAATGTCATGTCTGCAAAACCGGAACTGTTCCCCACACTTATTGATGTCTGCTTTTACTTTGGCGGGGCCACAGACCACAGTGATCTTCATATGCATCAAACCTCATTTTTGACATTTGACTTTGTCTTGTACACAGACTGTCACCTGTTTCTCACATTGATAACTGTACCCAGCTGATGTACAGGCTGTTCTTAGTTTAGGTTTTTCAAATCTAATTAAAACTCCACCAAAATACTGCATCCTGTACTGTCACCTCACCGCTGCACCAGTCTGTCCTCCCAGCAGCCCTCAGTTACAACTGAAAATACAGTTTAATGATCTGTACATAAAGTTACAAAAAAAAAGAGAAATCTGGGACATTAAATTTTTTGTTGACGAGTCTCTTCATAGTAACCGCCATTGCATTCAAGCACTGTACAGTGTTATTTCATAAAGTCTTCTACTACACAATTCCTTGGTCTCCAGCACCCACCAACAATCTGCTTCGATGCTACAGTCTTTTAAATAAATCACAGTAGCAAATGCTCCTTGTTGTGTTTGTCTGCTCATTCCACCATTTTGAATTGAGTCAGTTTAAAATGTTATTCTGTCCATTACAATGATCATCACTGGGATAAACCATCTTTCCTTTAGAAGCATCAGTTTAATCATAGTGGCTGACACAGTGCTAGTGGTTGTGCTAATTTTTGTGTTTTCCTGGATCAGTGGGGCGTCGTTTCTTATGCAATAATAAAGTTAAAATGAACATCACCATGAAAATCTGCCCATTAGCCATCTATCTTAATACCATGTTAGCATTAGCTTATCTTTGTTTCTTTAATCCAGCTGTTTACTGTAAGATAATGCCAGCTATCAAATAGCTGGCAAAAAAAACCTGTTTAACTGTTCATCCTTCTGCAGCACAGTCCATCTCCAAAGAGCTCGACACACTGCAACTGAAGAAAACACATGGAAACATCATCAATTGGACAAAACATGAGCTGCAAATTCTCACAACACAACCCTGAATGACTGACTGAGTTAGTGAGTGATCGAGTTACACAATTGGTCGGCTGGCCAATCAGCAGTTTAACATAGAACTAGATTTCCTGCCCTGTGGTTGTTTCCTCCACCAACCAGCCAAGTTGCAGGAAATACAGTCACAGTCTTAACTTCCTGAGTTACAGCATCGAATAATAGCCAGGGGTGTTTTTGCAGAGCATCATGAGGTTAGTGAAGTTGACCTTTGACTTTTTGGATGTAAAATGTGTCACCAGGCCACCAAAATCTGATTGGTTCATCCTTGAGCTCAAAGATGTAGAAATTCCCTCACAACATTACCAAGATATCACATTCACAATGGGACAGATGGACCTGGCTGTCGCTGGCACAGAGGTATAAAAACTGTCCACGGGGAGCCACCTCTTTGCTGCCAGTACGTAGCCGTTCTCCATGTCTCATCCAGATTGGATTTTGTAATTAGATCTCAATTTGTCATCAAATCATTTTTAAGTTTGCACACATCATGTTCACACAGAAAGTAGTGCAAATGACCAGAGACGTAACACAGGCAACAACTTTCTATACAGAAATTTTATTCCCAATTCGGTATCTGAAGCTGAAAAATACAGCAACATATAGCAATGTCATGGTAAGAAATAACTTAGCAAAATAATCACAGACTGATAATCACAACCCAGTGGTTATCTTCTTTAGTTACAACTCTAGAAACCGTGTTCACAAAAATACATGCAATGTCGCATAAAACACAATCAGTTACTCCTCAGTGGAACTGGATAAAAACAGAAATCTGAGTATCAAAAGAAGTGAAAGAAAGGAGTAAAGCAATACTCGTTTGAATACTTCATGGAAACAACCTGGAAAGTGACCACGTACAAACTGATGCTAACGTACACTACGTTTGGATCAAATGTATTTGGATAGTTTGTAAGTATTTAAAAAAGGAGTCAGGATTAGTGAGAATCTAAACTAACTAAGGCTACGTTACACATGCCAACATGTTGATGAGATGTTTGTTGGTGTTTGGGGAACAAATAATAGAAAAAAGAACATTTTAAAACCAATTAACTGCAGTTAGACTAAACTTTAGTGCTGTTTTGATCAGTCACTCAAACATCCATCAGCATTGGTTATAAAAAAAAAGACATGTAATACAACTAGTTCATAAAAACTGGTGGCACACAATTAACAATCCAAACAAACTCACAAACTCAAGGGTTTGATATTTTGGAGAATGTGCTGCTTTGGCTGTTCACGTACCATTTGTGCGAGCAAGATGGACGCCACCAACATCCTACATCCCTTTATAACCATAAGATGTCATTGAGTGCGTATGATGATATGAAGTCAGGCCAGAAGACACTGAACAACAACAATGGCAGAAAGAGTTGTAGGAAAAAATCAATGGAGCCACTGTCTCTTATAATCTTTACATTGACATCATATCACCATGTTCAGCTCTGCTTGGTTCTGAAGGAGGAAAATCTACCAGTGGTTGTGGAGGATTCGACCTCAACCTGCCCCCTGGTGGATACAGTTTTCAATACTTCAGTTTGGTTTGAAAAATGTTCCGCTACTTAAGATTTTGCAGCACCATTTATATCTTGGTAGGTCTCCCTTTAATGTAGCAGTCCCGAAGATCTGTGGTTATATTACATGGTTATGGCAGGTTTGTTTTTGAACCACTAACTTTGAGTTAGTGTGTTTCATTTAACCTGCTTCATGCCCAATTTTAAATTGCAAACCTCAAAGAGAGTAATGGAAAGACATGAATTTTGGAAAAACTCTTTCAGACTATTCCACAAAGCAACATTTCACTAAATTGAAATGTAAACACATTTTTCTTTTTCATCATGGCCTCAGGGAGTCTGTTCCAGTGGAGAGGCCTGTCTAGACTGTGTAAAAGTGGACGTGGACTCTGAAAATGAAGCCAATGTTAAGTTAGTTAAGTTAATTAAACCTGCATTCCACCTATTGATCATCAGGGGCCGACTCCACTGGTTGTAAAATGAAGTCAGGCTTCAAAACAGCAGTTTCAAACCAGCACTCACTTTCTGGAAACAGAACATTTGCAATAGTGTTGACTTTTCTTCCAAAAAAAAAAAAAAAAAAAAAAAAAAAAAAAAAAAAAATTAAATAAAATCACCTGTATTTTGTGCAAAACTGCGATGAAAAAAAAGTTGTGATTTTACGAGTGACTCTCACCAGACACCCATTTCTACATTGTTACATCCTATACTCACTCCTATATAATTTCCTCCGTGGCTCAATCACCTTTGTGTTATGACATTTTTTCACAGTCAAAAAGATTATTTTATTATAATGAATATTCAAGATGCCTCTGAACCTCTGGGAGTGCTGGATATTGTGGCCAGTGTTTTTTGGCCAGTGAATTTTTGTATGATTTTTAGACAATTTGTTCATTTGGCAGATATTTAATTTTCTGCCTGGGACAAAAACATTTCTGTTTCCTGTTATGAGTTTTAACGAGATTCTTTTTGTGTTACAAGATATTGATGTATATAAGATGACATATTATCTTATTATTAACAGATACCAAATTATTTAGTTTTAACATAAAATTCCCTTTGGTATAAAAAAAAAAAAAAAAAATCACTTTATCTTGTTATAAATATGAATGGTCCAGGTCACTTTGATCATCACTGAAGCACAACAACTGGAAACTGGAGTGAATAAATAATAAACCAAGACCTCCAGGATACTTTTTCTGATCTGATTTCACTTCAAAAAAAAAAATACAACAATCTTTTATTTTTCAAGAATTTGAAGCTTTTAAATAATCAAAGAATAAATCTGACCAGGAACTCCATGCCAGCTTTTGTTATCAGTTTTTGATACAGATACATTTGAGTTGAGGTTTCATATAGTAAAACAGATATTTTGTTCATTTATCTTAAAGCTCAAATGTAAATGAAACGTGTGAGAGCGAGTTCTCTCATCCTACCTGCTGCAGCCAGATCAACACAACCCAGACCTCAGGGCAGTCAGAGAGGATCCAGTATAATGGGCTAATGAGTAATGACTGATATTAAAGCACTATTAGCATTTAAAATGTGGTTGAAAATGTAAGTTAAAAAGGCTGTAGATCATAGCTATACTGCTGAGGACAAGACCACGGGGTTCCAATTCCTTTCTATCACCTAAATTTGAAGATTTTTGAATCACACACAGTTCACCTTATGATGAATACACAATGAACCTAAAATGAAAGAAAATGAAATCTGTAGATTAACTCCATGGCTGGGGTTTAATTTAAATTCATTGAGGTGAATCAAAACCAGTAAAATAAAAACAATCTGTGCTGATCCTGTCTGACTACATATCGGTCCACACTGGACAGTCATGTTATGTTTGACCCTGGTCAAGATATAAAACAAGGTCAAGTTTTATCCTTCAAATACAATTTTAAATAAACAGAGCACCAACAGCAGCAGGATGTTTCCACTCAGAATCAAAGATGCATTGATTAACATTCAATCAGTGCTGAAAAGCTTTTTCAGATCAACCACAATAATAAAATACTACACAAGACCTCAGGCTCAGTCATTCACAGGTGATGAGTACAGCAACACCTCTACTGTTACAACATGAAGAGATGTGTTGGTCTTTGTTAATTACAGAAGCTGAGAAGCTATTATCTTAGACAGTGTTTGAATGTTACCCGAAATTTCTAACACATTTTCATATCAGTACTTTGAGGGTGAGGTAAGCTCAGTTTTGTTTTTTAATGACATATTATCAAAGAAAATCTGTAAAATGTCTTTCTCCTGATAATATCTACAGTAGTTATCTTGAGATGAGGAGCTCTCTTATCTTTAGATAAGGTGATAAATAATTATTTGTAAGTATGGCCTTTCTCAGCTTCCATAGCTAAAGGACCATGAGAGTCTTTATAAGTTATCATCCCAGGCAATCTTTGGTTTCCATTCTGAAACTCAATTAGCAAACACTTGAAACTTACTTGTGTGGTCTAACCCAACACAGGACATCTGTAATGATTTTTGTAAACATTACAATATTAGTACGTGGTGATGTAAGTGAAGCAGTCACATCAGGACATCGAGGCAGGCAGTGTTTGTCCAGAAAAAGTTGAAAATAGACATAGTCAATTAGAAACGACGTCTCTGTCCCATATGTGGTCTCTACCTTTGGTGGAACCAAATGCTAATGTTAACATGCTGATGTTAAGCAGGTCTAATGTTTACTAAGTTTAGTTTGTTAGCATGATGAGGATAGATGAGGCTAAAATAGATGACATTAGTTTAGCAGGTTTTTGATTCTAAGACTTGACCTTCTGGTGGCGCTACAGAAAAAGACAGGAGTCATTCTCCAGGGACCAATGACGTCTCTCCCACAGACTGTCTATTAAAAAAAGCACATAGACTCTGGGTCTTTAAAGTGAAGCCAATGCTGAAGAGCCTTAAACCTTCATTCTCTCTAATGACCATCAGGGGGCGACTCCACTGGTTGTTAAAGAAGTCAGATTGTATTGAAGTCTATGGGAAAATGTCCCTACTTCTCCCTTGATTTATTAGCTCAGTAAACGTTTTCCTAATGAGTTTATGGTCTCAGTCTCTAGTTTCAAGTCTTCAATACAACATGATGTTCATTTTTTAAATAATGGTCCATTTAGAGGAAAATAGACCATAAAGCAGGGGATAAATTAGGGGGTGTGGCTACTGTGTGATTTAAAGACTGAATCAAACACAGTAACGTGCCTTGACAAACTTGAGGCTTCAAATCAGCAGTTCATGAATCAATGGGTGACGTCAGGGTGTCTGGTCTGGACTGAAGCAGTGAACTGTCTCGTGTCCTCTGGTGGACCATATGACAAGTTCTGTTATTTATGGACTAACATGAAGTAAACGCCAATACTGATATGAGTTAATATCGACATACAGTATAAATCCAGTCCACCCTGAATAAAAAGATTCAAGCAAGTTTGCTAATTGCTTTTCCTCCCTACAGAAAAAGAATGGAAACCAGTAAATGTCTGGAATGGTAGAAAGAGCCAGCTCCAGTATCTAAAACACAGCAGCAGAATGAATGTTGAAATTACAAGTGATTTGAAGTAAATAAACAGTGTTAGAGCCTTAATGACTTCATCAATAATACTGGAGAATCAATCAACTAGCTGAAGAAATCTATTTGTCCACACCAAATTTGGTTTAGAACAATTCATTAAACAAGTTCTGAAAAACAAAGAATATCAAACCTGTTTGATTTTTAACAATGTGATGAATTCATTACTGTTTTTCAACATTTTTTTGCCACCATGTTGGTTGATTTCATAAATGACAACAACAGGGAAACATTAGAAATAATATGACATCTATTTATAAATATTCAACTTAATTTACATTTTCTGAGTTTTACTCTTAAAGGATAATTCTGCTTTATTACAGTTTGGCTCTTCATATCTTTTACTATCATTTCCATTGGTTATGAAAGCAGAAAGAACTTTATGTCTCTGTAACAAAGACTGACGGGGCAGGAAACTACCACTTTATTCTTATCCTCCTAAATGTGATACAAATTGTAATGAAGCAGGAGTTTCCTTTAAATTCAACATGACATTTAGCTTTTAAAGCAGGTTATTGAACAGTACCAATGCTGATGGAGTCTTTCCTTCTCCCAGTGTCCTTCAGTGTGAGATCAGGATCAGGAGAATATTGTTTTAGGGTGGCCTCCCACCAACAGTCCCTCTGAGGAGCCGCTTCCTTCAGCAGGTGGAGAATTTCCCTTTGTCGGCCAAATGTCAAAAATAAACTCTCTTACAAATAAATATAGTATTTACACACATCACACACATGATTGTTGAAAACTTACTTCTTCAATTAAATTGCTTTAAATTGGCTGGACCAGCTGCCCGGGCCTCGGTGTGGACAGCTGGCCGCTCTCTGCAGTATTGAGTATAGTTTTCGCCTTGTTCGCAACCGTTTCCACGGTGTTTGATTTGTTCTGTAGAAAATATTGATTGTTGCTATTTGTAAACCTTTTTACATCAGCAAACACCTTTTACAGGAGGACTACCCATTGAGGTAGCAAGGGGTCAACAGCTGAACTGATCCAGGGCTGCTTCCTCATTTTACCCACAATTCAACACAAGCTCTTATAGCAAACTCGTGGCTCTATATTGTTTTTGTATGACTACAAATTCAGTTCATGGCTGAACATGAAGAGTCATTGTCCGCCCTTTCTGCTGCATTGCTGATCTGTCATAGTATTAATGAGGCCTTCAGAGGGGTCATGGTTTTCATGCTCCACATCTTCTCTGATAGATCCAAGACCAGATGTGTGTTAATGTTGTTTCCTCAATATGATGTTGAGACACTGAAAAAAAAATAACTTCCACCCTGTTTGACAACAAAAGTGAAGATCCACGTTCTTCTTCGCCATCTTTTCCACCTCTCCATATAGAAAACCTGAGCTCCATCTGAAGGCCGTATAACACTGGTCTGTGAGCCTGAGCTCATCTTCAACGTCAGCTAACACTGTCCACGTCCACGTTTGTGCACTGATGCATCTTTTCACCCAAGCAGAAACCCAACATGGGCCAAAAAAACTATGTGCTTGCTCACATGTTTATAGCAGCATAACAAATGACAGTGAACAAGGAAGCTTAGAGAAAGAAACAAGGGGACAGCCTCAGCAGCTCCTCCACTAACAGGGTTTACGTCACACGGTGAGGAGGACCGCGGGAGTGTTGGCAGGTGCAGGAGCTTCTTCAGATGCTTTTTTGACTCTCCCATTTCATTAGATAGATCAACTGTGGTTTATACTTCCCAAACAATTGGGTTTGGCACAATGATGCCCCCCCCCTCCCAGATAAAGTCTGCTCTCATTCAAATGACATGAGGTTTGCTGGTATCTGTTGAGAGATTGGAATATTAGAAACAGTGAACGATGGTAAATCTGTCAAAAGTTCAAAAAAACCAAACACAAAACAAATCCCCCTCTCTTTTATCTCTGTGTTTGGTCTCCTCCAGCTTCTGAGGTAAATATCTGCCTCTTTAGCTGCTCAATGCTGCACTACATTCACCAGCTGCTCCCTGACTGAGATTTTTGACTGAGTGACTCTGGGCAGGTAGTGGACAGTGGCTTTTCACCGCTGCCTGCTGCTGCTGGGAACGAGGTTTATGAAAATGATGAGATTAAAGTTGTGGGCTATAAAACCAAAACAATGAGCTGATAGATGTTGACATATCAGCTCATGGGGATTTAGTGCAGCTTTAATAAAAGTTGCATCTGTGGTCAGACATTATTAGAGTAGGTCATAATAGGAACAACCAGGCTGAACAGCAGAAATGTGGGGCTGACAACTCTCGGTGGCTTTGTCACGAAGAGCACAACTGTTAAACCCTGTCACATTATATACATTCATCAGCCCCACTGCTCTCTGTTGAGTGCAAATATATTTATACTCAACAAAATATAAAGGCAGCACTTTTAGTTTTTGCTTTCATTTTTCTTTTTTTTTTGCCATTTTATAGTTAAGTTTATTATTTGATAGGAGTGTTTAGAGTGACAGGAAATGGGACAGAGAGAAAAGGAATGAGATGCAATAATTCAAATTAATTTATTCATTATTTAAAGGCAGAAAATTTACTTCTTTTTTGTCTTAGGCATTTATTAATGAATTTAAATATAAATCTAATTACTGTGTTTATAATGGTACACAGAGGTGGAGAAACTCTTTCCCTGATGATTCAGGGATTTATGTTGGGAACTTTGCTGCTGTCATATCCTGTGTATGTCTCTATTCATTGATCTCTTGAGGAAAAAGAGTTTTGAGAGACCTGAACTGACCCACGGTCCAAATAGGTGAGGGTGAGTGCTGAACGTACCTGAGGTCTGCTGCTCCTACAAGCCTCCTCCAGGTTTTTGTGCCAGATGATGGCTGAAAACCTGGATCCAGTCTGGAACTTGTAAACATTGCCTGTGAAGAGACAAACGGCTCTGTGTGATTATCTGGAGTGAAACAAAGCAGCAGCAGGTCTGTTGGTGGTGTGAGGCTGACCTTTGTCTGGGTCATTGAGCTGGAAGATGTTGGGTCTGGCTGGGTCATCTGGCAGCACCACCATCCAGCCAGTCACACACACCTTCTTACAGGGGTTGGACTTGTACTGTGGCACACAGAGGGTTACACGTGGTCAGGGGTACAACACCGATCACACCGCACAATAAGACAAAGGTATAAATGTGTTTCTCCACTTGTGTTCACTGTGTTTTCAGGGAGCCTAAACTGAGGATAGTGAACTCAATGTGACAAATATATTTAATGATGCATATAAGACATATATGGATCAGGATGATTGGAACAATATTAGTGAGGGTCAAACTAAGACTGTTAACTCTAGATCCTGCTGAGAATTGTCCTGGAAGAGCATAGAATAATATTTTATACCATGGGGTTTTCACGTACAGGATGAATGGTGGAGGCAATGTGGTAAACCAATGGCTGATCACTTTTATGTATTTTGGGGTGACCATTTATATTGGAAAGAGACTGCCCAAGAAGCATTTCTGGAACAGAAACTAGTTGCTCTTTTCTCACACTATACTTTGGAGAAATTCCATCCAAACTCGTGGCCCAGGATTAAACCTTTCTAAATTACTTTTGATTACATGCAAGGACACCATCACACTGAAGTGACTGTAGGCAAACACTATTATGGGATAACTGGATCACAAATGTCAAGGAAATATATTTTTTCAAGACTACGAACTGATGAATATATTAAATGCTGGAAAAATAACTATATACTATAAAGAACTGAACTCTGTGCAATTGAAAAACCCTGTTCTGTACTAATGTGGGGTCCAATGAAAACCCTATTCTTTATTTTATTTTTTTAAAAAAACAATAAAAAGAAAGTTACAGAAAGATTGATGGAGCCTAAGGACATGATGCTGTAGTTGTGCTTTAACCTCTATAGGCCAATGGGCTGCTCAGCAGATACCACATGGAGACAACAAGAATCATCTTGGATTGCTTGTGCTTTTCCAGTCACGTTTTTTAATTGGGAGCAAAGACATGAGCAGACATTGAGTCATTTCAAACTGGCTGTGATCATCGTTACTATAAAGACATGAAGCTCAGTGTTTTGGAAAAATAAGAAGCTGAGAGATTCAAAAGTCTGATCTATGGACACAGGACCTCAGGGATTACTCCAGAGAAGAGGCTGTGTTCAAATCTTCATCAACACATAAAGGAAAAGTAACATGAGAATAAATTCAGCATTAATAGGCTGAGCATTAATAAATACTTAACTAAGTATATATACATTTCCAATAATGGCTGGCAATAAGTAGAAGACACGTCAACATCTGCAGACATGGAGGGAATTCTGGGAAGACTTCCTGTTGCCAGCAGGTGGCGCCAATACTGTAACTCTGTATTGGTCTGGACATCTTCTTGTCTTATTGAACATCAAATGTGGATCTGATCTGGTCTGATCTGATCAAAGTTTTGCATGGTAAACCAATCTTCTGTTCATGAAACAAAGTCTAAACAGTTTCACATTCTTCAAGCATCACACTCACATGTTTCCTCTCAGAGGCCCTCAGAGCTTTCGCCCCATAGAAAGTCAGTGTTGATCCAGACAGAGTGATCCAAAACCTGGTCCACGATGACAACTGCAAGGCAGCAAAAGGAAGCACATGCTGAAAACATCCCACTCTCTTCCCACCTTAACCACTGCGCTAAAGACCAGAGGTGAACTCACCTTAGGCTTTCGTCCCTCCTTCAGCATGGTTTTCCTCCTCAGGGGCCCTTCGATGATCACGCCTCCGGCCTCACTGCATCCATAGCAGGAGTTTGCAGCAGATGAGCTAAAGATTTACACACAAAAACATTATGAGCTACTGTAACAGGCTCTGCTCAGCTTTCAGACCAGTTTGAAGTATGGAAGAGGAACTGCTGCCTGTTTATTAAAATCACACCCTATGCTGATTTAATGCCATTATTGGCAAAGTACAGTGTATTTCTGTGCTGTAACGGATTTATTTACACACGCTGCTTTAGAGTTGACAGTATTTACTGTGTTCATCAATGACATAGGTGGAAGTTAACAATACAGGCACATGATGGAGACACTCTGCTGCTACGTCCAGTGTTATGGATGCATCATAGTCTGTTCACACCACAGTGTTTGACAGTGACAGTGAATCATCTTCTTATAGAGACAACATGCAAGACACCAACTCACATTGTGGTTTCCAGCTTTTCTCACAGATCGATGACTCAGACAGACACAGGACAAGCATGAAGCACACAACAGTGACTGTCACAGCCACAGTCTGTCCCAACACTCCCATTACAGCAGGAAACACATCTTATCCTATTCACTATCCTGTGTATGTGTGTGTGTTTCATTTCCTGCTGACAGATGTGTGTTATGCATGCGTTACACTGTGAGGACCTGAAGTTCTGAGCTGCGCTGATTTTGTCCCTGTCAATGACCACGGCTCCAGACGGAGGTTAAATCAATAATGCATCTAAGTCACTTTAAGACCAATTGAACCCATATTACAAGCTCGCAGCGCTCATCTTCAGTCAGTTCACATGCTGCAGCAGTAACAATTTGAACTAAATCCCAAAAATATGATCTTTTACATCAGATTTATCTTCACTGGCTCCCTGTCCATGTCAGATCAGACTTTATGGTCCGTTTACTGACAAAGTGAAACAAATGGAATTGTTCCTTTACTCCTGTCTGATCTCCTTAAACTGATCTTCATGTTTTAACTTTCAGTCAGTTCTTATTCTTTCCAGCTTAGTACCTGTGACCATTTTTTAGTCTCAATAAATCTGTTAGTGGACAGTGGACTTCACGTTGTCCTGCTGATGAGATGACGAAACCTCCCTCCAGTACATGAGTGTCCAGGCTGTACCTCTCTCTCTATCTCTGTCTCTTTCTTGCTCTCGCCTTCTGTTGATCTCTGCAGGTATTTCTGCCTCTGGAGCCGTAGAGTCTGGATCTGTGAAACTGAAATCTGCAAACCACATACACCCCGACGATCCAGCTCAACACCTGCTGCTACGACTATTATTACTAGTCTTCGTATTACTATGTACTGTACAAACTACATGTAGTACTAAAGCTCTACATAACAAGAAGTACTGACAACTGGCATCAAAAGTCATCAACAGCACGTAGACTCAGAGATTACTTCCTCAAAAACAACAGTGGGACAGGGAAGGGATCAGTGCCTTTCCTCTAGCAGCACTTCTTCCTGAAGACACAGCTCCAAGTCATTGTTGTAGTAAAATGATCTGCTGTTGATTTGATTTAATTTTAGAGGCTTGGGACATGACTCTATCAGAGCCAAAGTACCTGGAGCCAGAAAAGTGGAAAGTATAACCAGTACAGTGACTCCTGACCTCCAGCAGCATGCAGTGAGGGGGCGAGGTGAGATAAAACACATCCGTCCCCAGTAAAGATGAAGTTATTCTTATTAAAACTGGTATATACTCCTCCCACTTCACTGTACCTGTAAACATAGCTGCGGCTCCGGGGTGAGTTGCGAAGTGGGACCCTCCAGTTGGGGCCCAGTGTTGCATACATGCGGCCCCTGTTTGTCACACATTGTCACAGTCAGTCTGAGTGTGTGTGTGTAAACCAAAAACAATTCAAACTATTTACATTTACAGTCAATGCCTGTTTCTAATCTGAGCCTATAGATATAAATTAGACTTTTTTTGGACAAACAGAGATATAGAGTATGATTAACTTGACGTAGGATGTTAGCAACATTCAAATACACTGATATCATATGAACAATGAATATGCTACAGGGACAGATACAGCTTGGTGACAAACAAGTTAATTTCTAACACCAATTCAAATAAAGTCTAAATCTGTTGCTCGTCTATATTTTTCTTTACTGTCAACAAATCAATGCACAGACAAAAATACAAAGCCTGATGAATATTATTCCAGTTAATATGCTGATGAAAATAATCCACAACAACTGCTCTATTTTCTGTTGTTTGAGTAACATTTGATAAAAGATGCAGTGTTCAGCTGCTTAAGGAACCTGAACCTTTTTAAAAATGAACATATTTATTTGTTAACAGTTTTTCAAGTCTTCAGACAGGGTAGGAAGCTGTGAAAAGATGAACTAACACTAACTAACTAATATAAAAATCTAGAATAGTAGGGATTTGATATATTGCAATATATTGTATTGTATTGTAAAAAAAATTTTTGTCTAAATCTAGGTATGAAAGTGTCATGGTATAAAAAACATCACATCACCATACGAATAAAGTCTGAGTCCTCAACTTGTCTTGTCCTTCAGTAGTTAAATAAATGAGTGTAGATATTCTTTAGTATTTATTTCAAAGTGATTAAAACCTTTAACGATTAAATGACGTGATGATTGGCCCTCACCTCTCCATCCCAGGTGACAGCTCCTCCCCAAAAGAACTTTCACTGCTGCCTATAAGGAAAAAATAAAAACAACAACCTTCAAGTTTATGAAAAAAGCAGATGAGAATAATTAGAACTGGTCTGAAGAGCATGGAGAGCATCACTCTCTCATACAGTGTATACAAACCTAAAGACAGGCCGTTGGACACAGATGTGCTGTATGGGTCATTTCTGACAGGACTCTGAGACTCTAAGAAGCTGTCGTCCAGCAGGTGTCGTGCTTTCTCTATGGGAAACGTGGCGCTCCTGCTCTCTGACATGCCATACTGACACATCATACTGTGGAGACACATCAAGCAAAGACAACAACAAAAACACAAAGACACAACACTGTCAGTTAGTACTCACAACGCTTCAGCACATCAGGAATGATGGCGACAGGAAATGGAAGAATAGAGCTTCAAAAAATACATTTACTCAATGATTTTTGTAGATTTTTAACTATGTTCATTTCACTTATCTGTGACCCCAGGGCAGTTTGTACGTTAGTGAAAAAGCCTATATGGGGGGACTAAGGGTGTGCATTGGCTTCAGTACTCTTTGACCAACTTGTCCCATGTCGTAGTACTAGTAGTCTTAGTCATTATCAAAGTTTTATAATCTTTTATAGTTGTGTCTTACAACTTATGTGTTTGGTACATGATTTTATATTTTGTACTAACTTGTAACTGCATTTTTAAACATTTTATCATTAGCATTTTTAAACATTATTCTAATCATATCATATTTACTGTTGTTGCTTACAGCTGCTCTGTATCCAAAACGGTTCATCATCAGCTTTGCTTAGCTATGTTTTGTTGCTTTAGCTAGCTGGCTTTACACAAATGTTAATTACCTAAAATTACAGATTTTACAGTCAGCAGTACAATCACTTTTATTCACTAAAATATTAAGCATTAATAATGATTGAACATGAACAATGAAAAACAAAACAGAAAAATAACTCAGACACTGCTCCACCTAGAACAGCTACATCATTATAATGCTGCTGATACAGACGTGGCTTTAGTATAAAATATGAAATAAGTAAAAACAAAGTTCTCTCTGCAGAAGCAGATGTAGGACATTTATTAATGATGTGACTGTAGTACTTTATACATTCTGGCTTTATGCACTGTAGCGGTAGGTGCTTTTTTATTTTATTTGTGGAACACAATAAACCTCAGGCTTCCTGTCACTATTCTTTAACATTTTTTTTTTTATTTAATAATTATTCAGTTTAGTAAACACTGTTATGCAGCCTCAGGTATGTTCTCTGTTCTGTAACTTTTAAAAACTTTAAAAAAGGATTTTCAACACGTCAATACTACTGTTTTTCTAACAATTAAAAGCATTGGGAGGTGACGAGGAAGTCACCACTTTACCAATGTTGTCATAGCTTCCATGTTACTTATGTTCAGTACCTCGCTGCACACTACAGCATTCACAGTTTAGGCTTTGACATAGATTTAGTTAGAGTTTATTTGTACAGTATCTTACTGGGAAATGCCTTGTTGTACTCACTTGTTTCCCAGACTATGGCTCTTCCTGTGGTGGGAGGGGGGAGGGGTGGGGATGTGAACCCCCACAGAGGCATCGGGGCAGGTGGGCCTTCGGTTGTACCTCATAGAGGCAGATACCTCAGACAGACCTGAAACACAGTGAACATGTTGTCACCACTAATTGCTACAACACTGCTCTGTGTAATTATATCAGAGGTTACGGAGGGTGGTAGGTAAAGGTTTCTATATGGTGTTAGTGTGTGATTGTTAGAGGCAGAGTAAGGCCCAGTTCAGACTCATGACACACTGAGCACAGATTTGAGATCTGATCACTAAGACCACATTCAGTTAATGTTTGTGTTCAGATACTGCTGAGGGCTCTCATCCTCATCAACAACAGGTAAATGTTTTAAATGACAAGTGTGGAAATGTAGTGGTATCTAGATGAGGTGATGTCGTCAGTGTGTGGTTTGTTCGTTCTGGGCTACTTTAGAAACAACATAGTGGGCTTAGTGGGTTTATTCTAAGCTAACGAAAAAACAACTATTTCTACATAATTATGAATATTATATTAAATTTCTGCCAATAGATCTGCTACATCCTACACACTGGTACTTTAATCTCTGTGTGAAGAAAGTTCATCAGACAACAAGGGTGTAATTTCCCTCTTGTTTCAAGGACTGGGTAATGTTGACTGTTCTAACCTAACTAACCCAACCTAAGCACAGGGCTGTTAACCTTTGTTGATGATTTGGTCAGTGTATCCACAAAGCTTTGGTGTTGTGATGTCTGCTTAGCTTGTTGGTTAGCCACACTGTTAACTTGATACTTATGTATGTTATTATGTTCATATACCTGTGGCACATCCCAACACTAGGACTTGCATGCAGTTAACTACCTGCCCTCTCCCACATGCCATGTGGTCCAGCAGCCATCTTTGAGTCTACCACCTTGTTTAGTTTTTTTGTTTACCGCCACCTTGTTTGTAAACCTTATTGTTTTAGGGCATGTGGCACAGTGACCATTTTGAATCAGCCATTTTCTTATTGTCCCCACAGGCATATTCTTGTATTTGCTACCCAACTCCATTAGATCCTTCTACTAACTGTAACTATATTTTGGTTAAAGTTATGAATTTCATTATTAAGGAGAATTTCAAATTAATTGTAACATTTGAGACTGAATCTTTTTCTACCTCAGGATGGTGTTCCTGGGGATAACTGATTCTTTTTAGTTATTCTTTTAATATTAACATTTTGCTAATTTCTGATAACCAATAACTGATAAGCTACCATTGCCCAACAGCTGTTCCTAGATAGTCTCACTAGTGATCTCGCCATCTGTTTGAGATCCACTAGATGGAGCCAATGACACAAAGAATCAACCCTCAACATTATTAACCACTAATAGACCAATAACCAATTACCTGATCTGATGCAGTGACTGTCTACATGTCCAATCCTGTCACCTTCTGGCAGCACTGTGTGAGGTTGGTGAGTTGATGTGTTACTATGTGCATTGTGTGGAACCTTTGAGTCACTCTGCTCCTCCCACTGGAGACCCACTGGGGCCATTTAATCAAATATATGGGGCCAATTTGGACCCAGCAGGGGAGTCTGTGATCAACATGTGCAGACTGGAACGTGGACTTGTATGAAGCCGCTGCATCAAGGAGAAGCTCAGACACTGCAGAGGACACACAGACAGCTGTATGTGATTGGGCCTATATATATTTCATCTGGTGATGTACTGAGGACTTTTTTTACTCATTAAATATATGAATTATCATGAATAATAGGTTGGTAGAGTTAGAGTTAAAAGAGTCCATGTAATGTGGCAGTATAATGTGATCACAGAGGGACAGAGGCTGCCTCTTGGTGCCTTCATTACTCTACTATGAGCTTGTAAAATGTCCTGGTTTGGGCTCTGCAGCCAGCGTCTGGACACACGCTCCAAATACTGCAAAATTCTTCCGTTCCACACAGTGATGAATTCACCAAAACCATTTAGCAGCAGCATTAAGGTTTACAGTCCTTTAACTCTATACAGTCACAGCTTCAAAAGTTTTCTTTGTATGTCGTTACTTCTATTCATCAGAATTTGTACAATACAAAGTAATAATGTACTTAGAAAATATGAATAAATCAAAACATGTAATACTGAAGTTGTTGGGAGAGTGAAATGAGAAACATTTATTGAGAATTTTACCCATTACCCTCATTCTCTGGTGACAGTGTGGAAGCAGCTGTATTCAGCAGTTCCTCCACCACTTTGGTCCAAACTGAATCATTACAACAAATGGTTGAATTAAGATGATGTTTGGTTCAGATTTTCATTGTACCCTGAGGATAAATCCCAAAGACTTTGTTGACCTCTGACTTCACCTGGAGCACCACCATGAGGTCGACTTTGTTGTTTTAGACTGATGGATGATGTTTGGTACTCACTTTTATTCATCCAATAACACTGATCCCTGATCTTTTATCTAGCTCCAGCATCAGGCCAAATTTTAATTTCTTAACCAAATAACTGCAACTTACTACTAAATAGCAAATGCTAATATGCTAAAATAGTATCAGCATTAGGTCAAAACACCACTCTGCTTGAGCACAGCCTCAAAAAGCTGCTAGCATGACTATTGACTCTTCACCCTATTTCACAATTCTTATTTTTGCTCTTGCTCTAATGTTGTTTATCTGATTGTAGATTTATTGTACAAAGCCTTGCCTGTGCCACTGTACTGAATTTAAATACTGAATTGTTAGAAAAAGAAGCATCTCTCCAACATCACTCTACACTCACAGGAAGACATGACTCTTCTTTAGTAGTCAAGTAGTTACATGTCAATGACATGTTAATATCAGTTGTCATAACATCCCTGTTAACCTTTTATCCGTATCATTATTACTATCTGATAACATTTCTCTATGTTTATATATAGCTGTGAATGTATGCATTTATATCATATATTTGACACGATACTCACACGTGCAGCTCCAGTCATCATGGACATAACAAGACAGTGGCTACACTGACATCTGTATGGAGTGGTACATACACCCTCTGAAGATGATATTCATAGGATATTCATATGATACTCAGCCACGTGGACCTGAGCAAATCCCCGCAGATTTTCCTCCAAAGAAATCCAATGGAGGTAAAAGTAAACATTACACTTTGTTCATGCTAACATCCTCATTCATCTGTTCTCAAGTTTAAGAACAATAATATTCTCATCTGGATTGTAAAAGATAATCAGCTCATTTAAACCAGTTTGTATGAGCTCACTGTTGAATCATATGCTTCAACCTTCTCTCTTCATTCCCTTCTTCTCACCATATTTGAACCCAACTGAACAGCTAAGGAAGTATTTGCAGCTAAGTGCTCTCCACCACCATCATCATCATCAAAACGTCACTGACCCTGTCCCACAGGCGCGGCAACACCTTACTAACAGTTGGTTTTTACTATTCTACATCATCCATCTGCATTTTCTGTGACTATTAATGTGTTTTTGGTTCATGTGTGTAGATCTAAGTATTTTCATACAGTTAAACATGAGGCTGACAGGAAAACAGAGTAATGCAGCAGGTTCAACACAGGACAGCTGTGAGCTCACAGCAGGAATATGTCCAGAAAAACCACTATATTCCAGTTGATTGACGTTAGCTCTTAGCTCATCTCTAAGGACATGTGTACTCATGCTTACTCAGCTACTTGAACTGCAAGACATTACCAAACAGCTTGGATGAATGAGGCAGACTGTGATCTGAAACAGTCACAAGCTTCCAGAAATAGATTATTCACGACGGATCCTCAGAATATTAGCTCATTTGAACAAGTTAATATTGTCGGGATGGTCACAGCTCAAGTCACATTCAGCACCAGCAGCTGAATGTTTTCCTCCCCATTCACACTGTCAGCTATAGGGACGTGTGAACTGAGGTCACGTGTCATTCCTCCTTTCTGTTCTTGCACGTGTTCCTCTCAGTCCACCATCTTGCCATCTTGTAACATGGAGAGAGTGAGTAAACCAAATTTTTCTGTTTGGCAGGGTGTGAGGTGCATGAGACTTGTTTATGCTGAATGAGCCAACAAGGCAGTGGACACAGCCAGAACAGCCAGAGCAGCCTTTTTCTGCCACGTTATATAACTCCAAATGATCATCTGAACAGCATGAGCTTTACAGCACCATCAGCAGTCATTAAACACCCATGAGATGCTCCTGATCCCTGACAGTCACATGTCACATAAGTCAGGACACCTTCATTCAGAACCAATTCCTGTTTGACATACAGTATACACCCTGAATACAAAGTGAAAGGCAGAAGGGAAACAACTAAAATGCACATTTTCTACAAGTTATGTTCATGTTTGCAGAAAGTAAACGATAGTTTAAGTCAACTGGGTAAAAACCAGTGTTTGTATATGGGTATGGTGAACAATGCAACACATGTAGGTTCCTGTTATACATATCCATATACAACAAAAGCCCAGTGGTGTCTCAGAGACTTCTAGATCGTTCAGTCAAAGCACAGACATGCTTTGATGTGACAGACTTTGTGAAACTTTGTTTTGAAATCTTTGCCTGTAACCCCCTTATTCATGATCTGTGGTATGTCTTTAGTTGAGGTACATGTGTGTAGAGTCTGTTACATTACTGTCTGAATTCCTGCTTACAGTTATAGCTAACCTTCCCAGGCAACATAACTAAATGTCAGGAGACATCTTTAAATGAAAGGGAAATGTGGAATATAAGGATTTTGTTTGTATTAGCAGCTCTTATTGTACAAACAATATGCACTTTATTGTGTATCTTTACAGATACCCCTGTTTTATTTAATGTATTTCTGATTTGTGTAACACACATACGAGTGACTATGAATAAGCCATGAGCTGGCGCTGAGTTCTCCAGCTGGTAGTTCAACCAAAGCATCAGTAAAGCTACTGAAGACCTTCATATTTTATTAGTAGCATGTCCTTTTTTTGCCTTTACTATAGTGACAGAGAGATAGAGAGAGACAGGGAAGTACAGGGGGAGAGAGGAGATGGAATGCAGCAAAGGGCCATGAGTTGGATGTGGGAGCCATATATTGCGATGTGCTCTACTCCTCTGAGCACTAGGGGGCGCTATCTAATGCCAGAGATACTTAAAAAAGCCTCAAGGGGGCACAGGAGTTTCCTGGGGGGAAAAAAGGAAGCAAACAGTTTTTGACTGTTCATATTTGTGAAAATATAAGTTTCATCATCATCGCACCCTTCAGACCTAAAGAATAAAAATCCAATTAAACAAATCTTTGTTATGGACTTTGTAAAGTTACAGTAGAGAACAACTTGGAAAACCTCCCAATCAAAAGCTGGTAGCAGCTACACGAAGGGCAAAGTTACTACATCGGACTGAGCCTTAATGGTCCATTCTCTACCAGTCATTTATTCTTTACAGCGGATTTGTTTACTTTGTTGTATTGTGCTCTGTTATTTTCTATAACCACATGTTTTTAGACACCGTCACTAATGCCAACGTCAGGATTGAAACCGTTGTCTTTATAATCTTGATAATCTAATGTGTCAGGGTGTAGGTGCAGGTCTGTAGCACTTTAAACATGCTAATAAGTAAATTTATAGTCTATTGTTAGTCTGTTAGCTAAACCTGAACCTTATCTGATTTATGCTAATACCAGTCGTCACCTTTGCTAAATAAGTTGTGTAACACCAAGCTAAAATATAAATACATTTCAGTAGTTAGTAAATCTGCAGACAAACAATATTTGAATTTTCAATACTTGGAATCTTTGGTTAATTCATGGTTTTCTATAAAACTATAATAGTGACAAGAGTTGTACAACAGTTTAATACTTTTTCATATATTAGAATTAATATTCAGAGAATACACTATTATTTTAAAAGGCATTTTTGATTTTATTCCAATAGCAACAAGAAAGTCAGGTAAAGAGAGTCATTGACACAAGGAGCCGGGAGCTGGACTCGAATGCAGAAACAAAGCAATGATGGTACGCACCCACCGGGCACCTAACGCATTGTTATGTTTGAATGCTGTGATTTTGATGTGTGTTTTTTGTTCTAGGCCAGATGAGTTGGCTCTTCCATGCAGAGCATCAGTAAAGCCACTGAGGAGCAGCCAAGTCATTGTTGGTTTCCTAACTGAACGTTGTTTTGTCGCAGTGACGGAAAACAAACGTTCCTCCTGAGGCCTCGTGATGTTTCCAGCCAAACCTTTCCATGTTACTGCTCAGACACACACTTCCTGCCTATGCTGTTGTCCTGTGTGTTATTATTAAAGCGATTGCAGCACGTTATAGTCTTGGCACACACAGATACTTTTGTAATTAACATGCACTGAAATTGAAACCTTTCCTCCTGCACTGCAAAATCCCCTCCGGTCAGTCCAGTGACAAGCACATAATGGCTCTGTCACTCCATAAAGAAAAATACCACCAAGTCCTCTGAATCATAATTACACTAAATTGTCAGATAAGTGAGAGCGGGAGCAAGTTACTATGGTAACCATTACAAACAAATCCCAGCATGTGGCTGGCCAGACTGTGAGACATGAGTCTATGGAAAAAGATGTCTGTGTTCAGGACGCTGCTGTGTGACGGCTGACATGTTGCTGCTGCTATTAGCTGCATTGTTAAACCACTCATGGGACGTTTCAGTCGACCACAAGCTCAACGTGGCCTAAAGTAAAGAGTGAACTGGTCTAACTGGCTGTGAACGATATGAGCTGTAGCATGTAGTTTTAATTACATGGCAGTGTGAAGCCACAGCATCCTAAACTAAATCCTCATAAATCAAACTAAATCAGAACAGAGCTGTGATGTAATCACACACAGAGCAGATTACCAAAGCCATCGACAGCTTTTCAAGGGCAGACAGCTGCTTTTGGTGCACACACACTTTTATGGATGTCTAAATCTGAAGATCTCCTGCAGGGCTGTTCACCTTCAGCTGATTAAAAATGACTCTGAGCATCAGTGAGGCTGTGGTGCAAAGTTTTAATGAGCTCTATCATCATGTGAATGAGAAGCACAAGGTACAGGACTGCACATTCAAAGAGCTTGTTTCATGATTGTGATGTTCGTGTATCATAATTTAAAACATACTAGGGCCATTTCTAATAATTATGTGAAAGCTTTCTCATAGTTAAAGTGGTCAGACAGACGCCTGAGTTAATTCTGTCTGTGATTCGAGGCAGTGACAGGTATCAACGTGGATATCATTACTGCGACAGGAATGAGGTCTAAGATATTTTCATGTTTTATTCTACAACATAAAATCCTTCAGTAAATACTCCAGTCCTGATTCTTGAAGCTTCACTGTCTGTTAAAAAAGACCAGTTGCTAACAAGCGTCTAAATGAGACCACAGAGGATGTCGTGGATGTTAAACATCATCTTGTTGAAAACTGATCTCCTACACCAATCCACCTTTACAACCTGGTTGCATTTCTACAAACTGTTACTAACTTTGCCAGAGGAAGAAGTCAGAGCTGAAAATCTGCTTGTATTTAGGCCTAAAACATCATAAAGTGGTTAAGTTCATTAGTGAAGATGATCCTGCTGAACTAAACCTGTCAGGATCAGAAACTGTTGTTTATTTTCTGGAAGCATCCAGACAATGATGAAATCCCATTGGCTGTTAGTGGAGGGAAGCAGGTGATGATGACTACAAACTTCATCCCTGCAGCACCGTGTTAGAGTGGCATTCAGTGCCAGTGAATAACTAATCACATGTGCTAAGGATTTAATTGTAATGTAGACGGTGAGGTTGATATGTTCTTATTGTTTATATATTAGAAAGTAACGGATACAAAGTGTTATTTATTATTATTATTATCATCTTGTTGTTGACAGTACACATTAGACTTGAATAATATAAAATATTGTTTTTTATAGCAACATCCATCCATTAACTATACCGCTTAGCCATGCAGGGTTGCAGGGATCTGGAGCCAATCCCATCTGACATTGGGCAAGGGTGGGGTCTCATTCTCCACAGGTCAACAGCAACAACCACACATTATAATATTGAAACCGCCTCAAAATCTAATGCACCATCTTCACATTTGTGAAGACAGAGAACAGGCTCCAAATCCTCACTACCAGCCTGGACTGCCGACACAAAGCAGACTCTGACTCTACCATCTGCTGCCTCAGCAGAAAGCAACTGTCACTGATGGTGAGTCAGTGTCCATTGCAGCCTCAGGTTTCTGGTCTTGGTGACAGGAAGCGGAACCTGAAGTGGTCTCTGCTAATGAACCTCATCCACCTAAATGCTGGACATGGACATTTCTGCTTAGTTGTAAAGAGTGTTTATCTGAGCGACCGTGGCCTGTCTGTCTGTCTGTCCATTCTCCTCTGACCTCTGATCTTATCAACAAGGCGTTTCCTCCACAGAGCTGCTGCTGCTCACTGGATAGTTTTTTTTCTCTGTGAAGGGGAAACTCTCAGTCAACTCAGTTAGACAGTGGTGTCACCACTTTACCTCATCGTGCTCATACTCAAATGTCCTCAGTGATACATGGAGAAGAAGGCCTCACACAGAACACCCTGCTGTCTTTGATGTGGCTCTGGGTTCATCCCTCTTTATTACCCTGACCTATATCCAGATCTTGGACTGGACCTGCAGTATTACATCACCTCAGCTCGCTCCAAATCACCTTCCAAATCCCGGCACAACACAAGAGAGGAAAATAAAAGAGGTGGACTGGCCCTCTGCAAAATGTCCTCATGGAACTTTTCACTCAGCTCCAACAGCACAGTTTACACATGCAGGAAGAAAACCATTTGTCTGCAGCTCTCAGACCTGCTCAGACCTGGTACTAACATTCGTCTCAGGTGATGGTGAACTGCTCTAAGTTCAGGTGTGAACACACCCAAGATGCATTGAGGTCTGATCACTCAGACCACATGCAGAGATGGTCTACGCCACATGTGGCCACATTCCTTTAGCAGTGTGAATGTGAGTGTGTCCTGGCTACACTGAAGGTCCAACTCCTCCACTGACATACTGTGACACAGTCTGATTAGTCCCAACAGTTTCGTACTGAACTGAAAATATTTTACTGTTTAATGGACACAACTTTATTTCACAGCAGAGCAGAGCAATGATTCACTCAACCCCTTCATTTGCTGCTCTTCCTTTCTGTCGCTCACTCACACACAGGCTACACATAAGCACATTGACTATGGCACTGTCTGTCTGGCTAAAGATGACAATAAATACCTGCTTATTTGCATATGAAGCAGGGAAGTGAGATCTGATCACAGTGGTCATGTGGAGACACATTTTAAAGCAGGTGTGAACTGATGTGCTCAGTGCTGACCCCTGCTGATCAGATCATTGAAGATATATGTTAAAGGGATCGTTGTGGCTGATGGCAGCAGGTCGTTCAGCTTCTGAGCCGGTGATCCAGCTGCTTCTCTAAACTGATATCACACTGATCTGATCCCCAGTGTCTCTCACTCCATCCACAAAAGAAACCATTTGGTTCTTTTTGTTTGGTTTGGTCATTCATTCATTCTCATTCATTCATCCTCTTACTAACAGCACTGACTGTGATATTCATACACTTAGTTGATATGGTTGGCTTCATTTACATAAATAAATACAATCCATTCCTTTTTTCAACTTCGACTGTGTGTATTTCCCTCCTTTCGTCATGACCCGGGAGCCAAGTTGCGATACAACACACTGAGTAAACATAACTACCTCACACCCCCACGTCCAATAACTGTGTGTATGAAAACCAAATAGATTTGACAAAGATCTTACCTGCCAGGTCTTCTTTAGAGGAAGCGATGCGAGGGGAACTGTTGCCAGGTTCAATCTTGAGAGACAGCCTGCAACACAAAGGATTTCATCAGACACACAGTCCAGTGCTGCTCTCTGATCAGCTGATGTTACTGCTGTCAGACAAACACACTCACTGCTGTTAGCAAGTCCAGCAGTTTAATTATAGAGTTAATTAGCCAGAATGACGCAGTAAGTGAGGGTCTCTAAAAGAAAAAGAAAAAAAAGAAGCTAATTACAGGCCATTAGCGTTTCAGACTGAGCTTCACAGCGTGATGGGACGTGGTCACTTGGATTCAAAAAGTCACAGCTATGAAGTGTCAGTCAGACGGTGGTGAAATGAAGGCTCTACCAGTTTGTCTACACAGGAAGAGTGTCAGTCACAGTATTCACACCTTATTGTGACCTGGAGGATATTTTGATGCTTCCAACGCACATTCTTCAACTGTGTGTGGACTTGGAGTAATCAAGTATCCCAGCATGCATTTTGCATCATCCAATAGCAATGACAAGGAGCCAGGTTCACGGCTGATGTGATGCTTGTCTTATAATTGTTACTATGTCCAAGTTTTAATATTTAGACTCTACATAGAGATCGATTAGTCAGAATGATGAATGATGGACTGCTGCTCATGATAAACGCTGGTCGCAGCTGGTGTGATCCCATTGGAAAAGGTATCTAGTTTGTCTGTGGGTCTTTGTTGACATTGGGACCCCTGTATGTCCAGATGTCACCACATGCCGAAAACCAATCAATATGCACTGAATATATACAGGTGAAAATTAACAGAGGCTGTGTGGTCTATAGTGAATATTTTTATGATAGTCCTTTCATCCAGAGCCTGGTTTTGGTCCACTCTTACTGCACGTGCTCAGTTTGGTCTACCAATGCAGAGAACAGTCCAAATAAATGTTATTCCTTGGTAAATAGGATTCTGCCCCTCATCGCCACATTTGGAAAATATTTCTTGAAACATTGGGTGGAAGGAACTGTGGGCAAAATAGTCATTAATTATTGAGTGTGGGTTTGGTTGTGTTTATGAATGACTGTTTAAATGACTGTGCTGGTTCCAGAGAAAAACACACAAGGGGAGTGCCATGCAAAATTCAAACACAATCTGTCATGTGTAATGTCCTCATTACATCACACGATCAGCCTGGTTTCATCTGTGCATCTGTTTTCGCTCTGGACAGGGCTGACATTAGTAATGCTCTGTGACCATCTCACCATCTCAATCCGGGAACAGTTTCCAACAGAGCTGCACGATACAGACTTTACTCATTTACAGTGCAACTGATTCATGTTACAAACTTCCACTGACATTTTGTTCTCAAACTGCTGTGTATGATGAGTTATTGTTTCTGTGGACCAGTCATGCCTTTATTATGTGTCATCATACATTTGCAATGGGTGTGAGAGAAGTTGTGTTCATTTTATTTATGAAAACTGAGCTGAAATAAATTTGTGACTAAGTACTCATTTTAATCTTGACTAAAATGTTAATGGTTTTGTTTGACTCACATTAAAAGGGATCAGTTTAACTAAACATGGACTTTTGATCAAGACCAAATCTAAAATGAAACCTGACAACTACACAAACATACAGTGCTGCTTGAAAGTACGTGAACCCCTTGAGCAGTTTAGAGGTTTCTGTAGTTTTACCATGATTTTCTTATTTCAACATCACCGGTTTTTATGTATGAAATTGTTTAGTGGGACTTGTTTAAGTCACCCCGAAAACTACATGAAACAGGGAATTAGTGGATGTGTAAAGGTAAGTGAAACCCCAGCTGTATTGGTTAAGTCAAGCAGGTAACAGACTCAGGTGAAACACATTTGGATGCTGAATTAATCATTCAAACAGACCAATGAAATGAGACATCCTTGGGAAAGGGTTTGGCCCCAGTACTAATTAAAAGAGAGTGGAAACCAATCAAACTACTGTGGTCCCGTACAAATCAACAATGCCCAGAGCAAAGGAGATATCTGAGGACATGAAGAAGAGGGTAGTGACAGCCCATCAGTCTGGGGAGGGCTATAAGACCATCTCCAGAAGATTCCAGCTCCATCCATCCACTGTAAGACAAATCATTTACAAATGGAGGGCCTTCAACATGACAGCAACTCTGCCTAGAAGTGGACGCCCATCAGAACTATCACCCAGAAGCACCAGAAAAATAATAAATCAGGTGAAGGCCGACCCACACATCACCTCTAGAGAGTCGCAGACCTCTCTGGTAGCATCTGGGACAAATGTGCATGCGTCTACAATTAGATTTAAAAGAAAGAAAAGAAGCTCCTCCCAACAGTGAAGCATGGTGGTGGAAATGTGAAGGTCTGGGGCTGTTTTTCTGCTTCTGCCCCTGGACGACTCCATATTATCCAAGGAACCAATTCTCTGGCATATCAACAAATTCTTGACCAGAATCTCCTGCCATCAGTCAGGGAGTTGAAGCTTATGCAACAAGACAATGACCCAAAGCTTTCCAGCAAAACTACAAAGGACTGGCTTCAGAGAAAGAGGATTCGAACTCTGGATTGGCCCAGTCAAAGTCCGGACCTTAATCCAATTAAAATGTTGTGGCGAGACCTGAAGAGGGTGGTACATACCAGATGTCCCTCCACCCTCTCAACTGGCTGAGTTCTGCAAGGAGGAGTAGGCAAAAGTCCCCATAAGCAGATGCGAGAGACTGGTTAGTGGTTACAGAAGACGTTTGGTTAAAGTAATGGCTGCAGAAGGAGGAGCCACAAGCTACTAATACAAGGGGTCACATACTTTTGCACATGTTAAATTTTCAGTTTTTGTGAAATACCACACCTTTGTTGAATTAAATCATGAAAATGTGTATTTTTTGTGTGTGTGTATCCATGAGTATGACCTATTACTTTTAGGAATAAGAAGATTTCATTTAAAACTTAAAGATCCACCCAACATAAACTGAAGGAATACACTGAGCCAAATATCCAAATATTGATGATATGCCTGATGGATTACTTCTCAATTTGTCTGGAACATTGAGTCTTATTTATTTTACCAGGACCTCAGGCATTTAATTCAATAAAAACACACAGGAATGAAACACAACTGTTTGTAGCATCTGGTCTGACACAAAGAGATGGTTCAAATTGAACTGAAGTTTTTGTGTTGAGACGATATGTAAATTTGAAGGTTACATGAGGTTTCCCTGACCGTCTGTTATTCACACTGGAGGACAATCCCAAGGTCCCGTTGGGATTTTTTCCCCTTGAGCTGTAGTTTGGCTCTGGAGGAACGTCCAGACACCAGGACTGTTAGTATCAGGTCCTGTTGGCCCAGTTTCCTCTGTGTTCTCTCATGTGATTCCTCCCTTGTGTTTCTGTTTGTCCCATCTGTTCTCTCTGTCACACTGTGTGTGTGTGTGTGTGTGTGTGTGTGTGTCTGGGTGTGGTCTCAAGCGTTTCCACACCTGATCTTCATCTTGCCATCTCCTCCACCTTCTGCTGCTGTATAAAATGACCACTTCTAATCAGTCTTCGGCAGATTGTTCTACCACCCACAGTGCTATCACGCTACGGCCAAGTCATGTTTTTGGATCAACTCTTGCTCCTTTCTGATAACTGGCATTTTCTCCTGTGCTCCAGGCTCAGTATCCTGTCTCTGTGTTCTGTGCCACATCAAGCTCTGCTTTTTGTCTGCATGTACAGGCTGCTGGATTGTACTGATTTGTCCTGGCTCTAAACTGTTCACCAGTATGAGCCTCTATATGAGCCTCTATATAAGCACATCAAGCTGTAACACACAGCAGACGCACCAACATCAACATCAACAAGATTCTTGAAACAACGCTGATGAGAGCATTGAGACTGAAGCAAGTAGTGAAGCTGGACACTGTAAAAGAAAAACTAAAAGCTGTGAGATCCTAAAACTCACTACAAATGACTTTCACGTTACGAGTGCTTATTTGATGACTGATACATAGAACTGTAGTTCTCATGAACTGCCTCACCATCAAGCCATCTCACATGTTGTGTTCCTCAGGGATCTATCCTCAGCCCATTATTATTTTCTAAAATCTAATTTTTTTTGTGCAGCGAGTGAGGAGCTGATGGTTAAAACGCTGCTTCAGACTGCTCTGAACTAATAGCTGAGTGGTTAGGGTGCGCACCATATGGTTGCATTTACTGTGAGTGGTGGGTCCCTGGCCAATGTTTCCTGTCTTTCCTCATTGTTTTATCTAATATAGACAAAAAGTCTTTCCCAGGTGAAACTCCTCTACTTAAATTTATCATTTCTGTAGGTTTTGAGGATGTTTGGAGTGTTAGGTTGTTAAGTGTTGTTAAGATCCAATTTCACTGTGATGCGGAGGATACATATCTGCATGTTCCCCTGAAATCCTCCACCTTCAATTGTCTAGCTTGTGTAACTGACACATTTCACTTATGTAGGTATGAAAGTCTCCCCATGGATATTTATGAACTAAATTTTACTCTGCCTCTACAAACTCACTATAACTATAAATCACGACCTTAATAGGTGGTGAGATCTGCTCCTATCCTGACTGGGTTTTCTTAATGTAAATGACCCTAATTCTACCGAAGTCATCTGTGAGTGAGCTTCTTTAGATGGGATTGCCACTAGTCAGGAGACTAGAAGGATACACAAACCATTTTTCTTTATTTAATTTACATTTGTTGTTCAGGCTAAACTCACTGATTGGAGCCACAGAGGGAGGCCACTCAGGGAGGCTCAATCCTCACATTGCAGCAAGTATCACCAGTGATGTTTCCCCTAAATTTCTACAGGTTTAGAATTGTATTCTGTCCAAGTTGAAATGCTTGATGGGCAAATTTGTTAACTTCCCTACAGAGTTCCTGTTGATGGATAATGTACTGCTTAGATTAATTACCAAACAGCTATATAAGACTCTGTAGCCTCAAGACAGACAACCCTGATGGCAAGTGGGAAACTGATCTGGACACAATAACAGAAGCAGTGGCCTGGAATGCCTTGTGCAGCCAGCCTGCTAGTGTCCGACATCTAATTCAGTCTTTACACAGGCTTTATGTGACCAGTGAAGCCAGACACGGAACAGATCCAGAGCTATCGGATCTTTGTACTGAATGCCAATCAGTTTGTGGAGCTGCCCTCATATCTGGTGCTATTGAATTGCAATTGTTCAACTTCTTAATGAAACTTTTAAGCACCTTTTACATCTTGATGCAAGGACTTGTCTGCCTGTAACAGAGAGACCTTCTGCATATTATACTGCTGCTAAAGGTCCCTCACTGACTGTGTACTGTCAACACCTCTGAGACTTGTTCCAGCTTTTATTCTGATATTATGATATTGAACTGAATCAGGTAGTGTATGTAGGCAGTTCCACTCTCGACTGTTTAGTTCTGCATTTAAATCTAATACAGATAAGAATATACGTTAATGCTACATTCACGTTTGATCCTATTGATGCTGGGCTACTTTTTTCCATTTCACCATCTCTGAGGTGGAGCAGATTATAATTTACTGCCTCCTGGGAGTTCCTCCATCATGTTGGACACAGCCAGCTGACCCCACAGTGACTCTGGATTTAACACATTATGGACTTACAGAGCAGACAACAGGCTTGCAGCCCTCGCCTACACACATGTTCTGCAGGAACGCTCTCACATTTCGACTTCAACTCAAACGTACAACTTTGAAAAGTGTATTTCCTCTCTGGTGTGTATGTGCAGTCCGTGTGCGTCTTTCTCCACTTGCACATTTTAGACTGCAGCAAACATTTGGAGCTAAATTGATCTATCAGTGTTAAACAGACTTTATCACTGTTGATGACTGATAAGAAAATTCTTCTCAAAAGTGGCTCAAATGTTAAAATGATGGTCATGACAATAGGTCTTAGAGAGGAAAACTGCTGCAAAACCAAATAACTTCAGATGTAACAATTAAAGCTGCAGTGATTAACAGTTTTTCTATTAATAGGAGTATATGTAATGTGCTTGTAGTGATAAACCCAGAGAGAATCATCACTTGACTGCAGTTCTTCTCAGCTTTGTTGGGCATTTTAGCCTCTTTTAGCTGATTGTTTGGTTTACTTCAAACAACCCACAGCCACAGCAGGCAGCTGTTTCAGACAAAAATTAACTAGCTGGAGAACACAGTGGAATATTTAGCAGCTAGAGGGACAGATATTTCAAGTGGTCCAAACAACTATCAGTGCAGCTTTAAATTATCACTTACATAAAATGTCTATTCTAAAATGTCTTATCAATGATTTGCTTTTTTCTTGTAAAATACTGGCTCATCACTGAGCCTTAGCTCACTAAAACACCATCAGATGAGATCTGGTTAGGTTATCAATGCCATGTTCTCAAGAAATTAGATATGTTAAGTTTTGATCATTTAATTTAACTTGCTTATATTAAACTCATTCATAGATGCTAAAATAAGGAGACCATTGGTTATGACCTCTCAGGTGTGTCCTCAGTTGTTTGGGCAGACAGCTTTGGGAATGTAGTAAAAAACACTAGTTCTCACTCATCATTTTACTTTTATCGTGTCTTTTTTTGTAAAATTTCTGTGTCTTGTCTGCACATTTCCACATTCACTTGAATTGGAAAGCAGCATCAGACTTTTGGACTCCACTGTGTGAATTTCCTCATATTTTATGACTTTCATGTGTTTCATCTGGGATCATGCACCAGCAAATATAGAAAGTGTAACCAGCATCACAAAATGATGTCTCCCCTAAAAGTGCTAAATAAAAATAAAGTGTCACGATCCATGGCAAACAGCCAGACCTATTTCTGAGGGGAGGATCTGAGACACTGCCTGAAAAAGTCATCAGTGCCTGCTGGATGAATGAACTCCCTGTGGAGAAAGATAAAATCCATTGCCTGTCGTTTTACATCCTGCTTCCTGTTGACCCCCATTAATTTCACGCCCACTTCCATGTTTCCATGCGCTTGAGAAAAGCTTGTGTCATGACCAAAGTGAATTGCTCTTGGGGACTGTCCACAATGGACTGTCCCTGCAGTGCCAGTCACTAAGATAAAACTTACTTGAAGTTGTCGTCCTCTACGAACTTTTGGAGTTCCTCTATGTAGCGAACCGACAACAGATACTTCTGGACATGTGGCAGAGTCACAAGATGATCTGAAGAAAGAAAGTTTGGAGAAAGTCACTTTAGGATAAAATGCTACACAGCAATGTTGACTCATTGATAACATGTTCATCCTCTTACATTTAGTGCAAGGTAGTTGACTACAAATGCCAGCAAGAACAAAAAAAGAGTGTGCACAACCACATCTATCAGGAAGTTCTCTCTGTGCAAAACAATGGAATACAAATGCAAATTATATATAATAAATATAGACATGTACATATCTTGGAAACTGTATTATATAAAGAGACAAAAAAAAACTGGTCAAACCAATGTATGTAGCAGCAGATGGTTTCAGGGCTGCTTTCTTCTTCTCTGCCGAGCTAATCCAGTTTCTCCTGGATATGTCATCCGAGTCATCGTAACTTACTTACATCTGTGAGAAACAAGCCAGGATCTTTCTGGTTCTTGCACAAGAATGTCTCCCTGCTCCTTTAATGACAGGAGGATGCTGACATTCCCTGCCATGTTGTTTTCTATGGGGTCAAGAGCTTTTGTCAGCGACTCCTTTAGCATCTGGGCTAATGTCTCTGGCAGAGATTCCATCTGTGTTACATTGTTTGCTTCATTAGCATAGGTACTTTATCGGATCAACTGTTTGCTTGGTATCTTGTCTCTTCGTTGAACTTGGATCTTTTTTTGAGGCTACATTGTTAGCTTAGACTTTGAAGTTCCTGTTACAACAGCCTATGTGGTCTACTAAATGTGAAAACGGAGGGTTTCATGTCAGTGGTCAGTGTTGTGCTGCCATCTTGCCTGATGCCATTACAAAACTTAGTTTTGTAATCAGTAGCAGCTCTGCAAGTGGTTGCAATATGATTCATCAAGTGTTCCACTTCCAGGCAGGGACAGCATTCAGGTCATTTTCCCAACAGCTACAAATATTGAGGAAACAAGACTGAGCTGGCCACAGTCTGCCATTTAGAAAATGCTATGACAAGTAGCCAATAAATAACCAAATTAATATTATGTTGACCTGGATGGCGAGCCAAGCCGCCCTTAGGTCAGTCACATAATTGAAATACTAGATCTAGTCTGGTAGCAAATTCAGTCACCTAGAATATTAGCAATCTGGGAGTTTGCCTAAGGTTTGACCAGGGATGGAGTCAAATTTCCAGCCTGTTAAGTCCACTGCTATTGGAGCATTTTGAATTCTGTGAAAAAAAATTTGTTTTTTTAAATGTATAATGTAGATGTTGTCATTTATGTCTTACCATAGTTACATGACATTTGCAGGTCAGAGATGACCCTCAGAAGATTGTTCATCTGATTGGTCCGTTGCTCTGTCTCTATGATACTGTCTGATGCAGGATAGGCCGAATCAATGTAGATCATGTCCAACAGGTAGATACCTGGATGAGACAACACAAGACAGAAAATCAGTAAGTGAGACCCAACACTGACACTAGCTTTGCTTTGACAGGGTGCTTGCTTATGGAATCAAGTTCATGGCTTCTATCTAGAAAGATGGATGTCCAGACAGACAGATGCACACCCAACACATTTATATTTGCCAAGTGATGACACCATTTTCCACATCATTTTCCAGTATGTTACTGTATTAACCAGGAATGTGTCCAGTTGTTTAACAAACGAATCTTCGGCCAACTCAGTTCCTCTAAAGGTGGTTATGCCGTTGTGTCTAATTTTTCAACATGTGGCACCTTCCCAAACCACAAAGATACTCAAGAGTTGCTCCTGAAGTCGGGCTGAAAACCCCTAGAAATAGGATTTTTTGGGGCCATCATCAGACACCATCTTTTTCCACTGAAAACCACACCAATTAAATCTATTATGGTTAGCTACATAGTAATTCATTTATGCAATATGAAGCCTCATGGAGGGCCAGTGGTTCAAGACACGGATCAAAGCTGCATGCACTGTCAGGTCGCTTCTATTTCAGTCCAGAGGCTGTTGTTAATGCACCTGAGGCTGTTTGAGAACTGCCAAAAACAGCTCATGTTGTTGTATGATGTGAGGGGAGTGGCCTTTCCAAAATGGCATATTGGTCCTTAATTACTTAATTACATCTGGCCAATTGTGTACATATTTCTTCTAAAGCACTTGCACAATATTTCCATTTTCAGTTTCATGTTTCCAGCTCGTTCAAGCTCACGGCAGAAGAATGATCAAAGTTCAAGTTGTTTTGCTTTCAAAAGAATTACAAGGCTAATTCACCCAAACTTTAACCAGTTGTTTCATCATCACAAATCCTGCAGCATTTCAATAATGGTCCAGTATTTGTCCCCCTTCATCAGATGTCAAGAAAACTCTGCATTCAGTGAGTTAAATCTGGATTGTTCAATGACATTTTGAGTTATGAACACCTAAACTGGCCTGCTGGGTTTTCAGGTACACATTCATGGTATTTGTGACCCCTGAGTCAGAGTCAGCATGAGTCAGGTTCCAACTGCTTCAGTCGGCCCAAAACCAAACATGGCCTCAAGACACGGAAGCCAGATTCCCAGAACCCATAATGCATTTCTTATGTTGGGACGCATTCATTATAATCTGTACTGACTTGTCTCAAATATTAATAGTTAGAAATGAGGCTTTTTACACACAAGTATGAAGCCTGTAATGTAATTTACATACTGTATCCACTCTTAACAGAATATAGCATATTAAAAATAATTCATGTAAAACAACGTAGTAGAAGAAGTCAATAAGGGTCACTGGTAATTATAATTATGTTAATTAATTAATCTTATTTTAATCAGGTTTATATTATGTAAACATCATTTTTGAATTTGATTAGATTTACTAACATGCATGCGTGTGTGAGTGTGTGTGTAGAGGCTCGTATACTTTGTAACATGCATATATGTGCATCACTCTGTGTGTATTTATGTGCATGTGAGTGGATATATCTGTTACAATACTGTATCTTTTAACGTGAAAACAATCAATTCTATAAATGAAAAATAAGAACAGTAGGATGGAAAATGTCTGATGTCTAATTTTCTGTTATGGGACAGTATAATTACTGAACACCAGATGAAAGTATTACCCACATTTTATATCTATACCAACACAATGCTGGCAATTGTCTTTACAAGTGACAAATCCTCTCCCCGAGATTGGCCACATGTTGCCGAAATCGATTTGCGGTCGAACAGAAAAGCCAACAGCATCTTTCCTTCAAAACCACAAGAGAAGAAGAGCTGCTAATTTTACATTTTCCTTGTGACTTCAATATCCATTTATAAAAAATGAAGTTATATAACAATGGTTAAGTATTCATGGAGACCAGGAGAGCCCACCACAGTACAACTGTATGGAGAGAACACACACATATTTGGCACACTGAAACACACTGACAATATAGACAACACAGGCCATGTTTGCTTCGCCTGTTTGCTTATTTTATTCTAAACTATCAAATGATTTAAATCAAACTGGATTCAGGTCTGATGTGACCTTATTCTAGAAACAAACTTCACTTGGTAATATTGCTTTAATCTGAGTATATCTTTTGTTATAAACAGTATGAGTGATGGTTATTTAAATTTAAGTGATTACATTAAAGTCACTCATTCCAGCAAGACTCCAGATGCTCCACATATGTCTGTCCGTGTGTTTGGTAAGTTTGTTCCTTCAGACGGGCTGATTATAGCTGTTAACCTACTGTTGGCTGCTCCTCCCGTCCTCACTCTGTTTTAAAAGTTGAAGATTGTTCTTCTACTTCTTCAGCTCAGTGTGAAATGAGGAAACCAAAAATGCATTTCTCTTTTTATTTTCTGAACAAACAAGACCTATTTGGCAACAAATAGGGAGCCATCCGGAGAGCGAGACCCCAAGCAAGCTCATCAATATGTCAATATGACAACAGTTTTTTTCTTAGCCAGTTATTGCTGGAAGTTGCGCTCGTCACATGTGAATCTCACACACCGAACCTCACGTGCGTGTCCCACAGGCAGTGTGTCCACTAACCCATCAACATGGACGCCAAAATGAAAACCAAGACATTCTGCAGCGACCACGCACACGGCCAGCATGTTCCAGGCTGAAATGATCAGGCTCTCTGCCTGTGTCGGTCAGTCTAGTTACGCTGCTGTGACACAATCAGTTTTCAAATGGAGCCTGAATTGGGACCCATCTTGAGACGTTGCATGAGTCCATCTCCTCATGGCCACACTGTACACTGTGCTGTAAATAACTGCGGCTGAAGTTAATTAGCAGGCTGATTAATAGACAGATGATTTCATCTGTTTTGTACAGACTGTAAATGTAAATCTCTGATTTATGTCATCATGACAACTGGCTGTCATCAACAGCTTGTTGGACATCAGCTCCATTCCCTCATCTCACCTTGATCTTTGTTTAGTTTAAATCCTTTGACAGACACACAGCATCTAGTGACTGATGCACGTGTTGAGCTTTAGCTTCGTGCTCCTGTGGATCATAAAATCAGTAGATTCTCACAGTGCGCGTTTTCCTGTGGGAATCTCCTCTCACTAGTTTCATGCGGTGTCATCAATGGAGAACAGATGTGGAGGCTCCACAGAACCACATCGTGGTTTGACTCCAGCACATGGAACAAGCTCTTTCACTACTATACACCGAGCAGCTGAGGCTCTTTAAGTGCCAAGGATATTCAGTGGTTCATATACACTGTAGCAGGCTACTACATGGCTCTACATGATTATTGAAACCAGGAAAAACTTACAAGGCTCCTATATACCTATATAACATTTCCCAAGGACTTTACACAACTTACACTTTGCACAAGGCTTCTACAAGTTAAGGTTAGTTTCACTAAACATTAAACAGGAGATAAAAGATGTTGGGTATGGGACTGAGATTACAGAGCTCATCAAGTGAAATACTATTTCAGTTCTTTCTTAATGCTACTGAACACCCCATCTGGTGGTTTCCATGACTAAGCATTAATACAAACATCCATCATTGCATCATTGACCAGAACTAAGAAACTCTATGCTCTTTACTAAGCAAATTACTCATCAAAACACATAGGAAGAAAAAACATCTTATTATATTGATAATGATATTAAGTTTAAATAGAAATATGATTATCACTGCTGATAAATATGGAAACATACATTATGCTACACTACACACTAAGATTACCAGATAAAGTCATTTAAACATACATGTTATTTTCTGCCAGTATGCCTCTCAAGTAAACCAATAACTGAAGTTACTGGTGACATGAAGTTGTGTGGAATCATGGGAGTTGTTGTCTTTAATGAGCAGAATATAAAGCAGGTGTTCCTAAAAAAACTTTCACTGCTTGCGCCGCTTTAATTACCATATTTAAGGCTTTGACAACAAGATCTCTGGTAGATGGAAATGCTGATTTACTGAAATTGCTGTGAATCTTTTGTTTGACTACAGCCTTTAGTTGTTGCCTTCACTGCCACCAGCTTCTCGTGGTCAGGAGGTGAATTATCCACAGAGCTCTGCTCCTCTCCAGATGATTAAAACCAGCAGAAACCAAGTGTCAACACACCGTGACATCACCCATTGGTTTGTGAACCATTTTGAAGTCTGCAGTTTATATTTTTACCTTCACCATAATGGATTGAAGAAGACTTGAAACTAGAGACTGAGACCATAAACTCATTAGGAAAACATTTACTGAGCTAATAAATCAAGAGAGAAGTACGGACATTTTCACCTAGACTTCAATACAATCTGACTTCTTTAACAACCAGTGGTGTCGCCCCCTGATGGTCATTAGATACAATGAAGGTTTAAGGCTCTTCAGCATTGACCCAGAGTCTGTCACTCATAGAGACAGTCTGTGAGCGAAACACTGAATAAAACACTGTTAAAATGACATGGCTTCAAGCTGAGCTGCTTAATTTGCTCAGCTTGCTTCTCTTATTATATTATACTTATGATCAGATGTTCAGGAGCTTTTTTACTTTTTTAATCCACCGTAATCTCCTCCCAAACAATCAGATAGGCTGATAATAACCAGTAAAAACATTGAACCAAGGTTAAAAATCAGCATTTCAATGAAGTTTAGCAAAATACAGAACGTCTGAGGGACGATTTTTCGATCATGTTAATCTATTTATCATGTTAGTATTCATGTCAATCTTCTCCAGTGAGGGAAAGGGAAAAATGTTTCCAAATGACTCTGGTCTTTGAGATCCAAGGTTTGTCCTTTAAATCTTAAAGGCTTGCTGGGACTCAACATACGACAGACAGGGAGCAGAAGGTCCAGGCTTATTTTTGTTTTCTGGAAACCATTGGTGGAAACAACTAAATTGTGGCTGAGATACAACATGGAAAATGGGGGCAAATGTACCATTTTATAGGTCTCTGGAAAAGACAGGAGGCCACAGGTGGACACCCTGGGGAATGTGGCTTCATAAAAATAACGGGGCTCCAATAAACTGAGGAGCACACACACCTGTGCAGACTGTGCCAGTGTGGAGAATACAAGCGGAAATAATATATTCATTAATATTGTTAGTACAATTGATTGAAGGAGATTTACTGTCCTACAGAGCATTTGCTCTGACAGGAAAACTAATTATCTGGACAAATTGGAAACTTGGAAAAACTTTTTTTTATATATATATATAAAACAAAACTTCTTAAAATCTGAAGATGCTGACAAATGCATGAGATGAATGTGTCTCAGGAGCTTCAATGGCCTTCACCTATTCTCAGCTGAAAGATCCCAGGTGTGGGTTTATATTGAAATTAGTAGATTTCCTTAAAATATTAACATACCGTCATTCTTCAAACAGAGATCAGAGAACAATGTTTCTTCTTTCTCTATTTACAGGCTCAAGACTTCAAACATATGTGGTTATTTTCAGAGTAAGTTCAGCACAGGAGAGAGTTATGCGTTCAAGAGATAGAAGTGTGACAATCTGAACCTTTGTAATTTAAAGCATGAGTTATATTGTAAAATACAATTTGAAAAAAGTTGCAATATTTTTCTTTTTATTTATCACTGCTGGTAAATATGGAAACAGCTGCAGTTTGTTCCACAGTTCATAGTGTGTGCTCTAAAGGATAAATAGATAGATAAATAGATAAATGCATATGGATATTAAAGATACATGTTGTATTTGTTTTCAGTTTCCTTTCATTTCCAAAATAAAAGTTAACAAATGATTTAATGTAGATTTGATGTAATGTGGTAAAAATGTTAAATATTGACTGTTAAGTAAAATTATTGACGTGTTTATACACCCAAAGTAGCTTGAAAATGTTTTTTTTTTTTCCCATCTGTTTTTGTTTTTACACAGTATGTGTATGAGGTATTTTAGTGTGTGCTCATTGGATTTGATGCTGAATTAGATATTATCATTCACATGAGTCAAAGATAACGTGTTTTGTATGATAAATGGCTGCTTTTATAAAACACTTCAGTCATTTATGCCTCAGGCCTTGTTGGTTCTTGTTACCTACCTACTCTGGTGGCACATCCAGTGTTGTTATGATACATCAATGCTATCACTGTTTAAAATGTATGATTAAAATCTAACTGATGTTATTACAATGTGCAATATAAAATTTGTGGGAACTCATTTTCAGCTTGATTAATACCAACAAAGTAATAAATGATTGTTTACTATCACACACTGATCTAATGCAAGTGGAAACTAACAAACACTTGCACCAACTATATGTGTAGCTACACCGGGTGATGTTAAAACACTGGAATCCTAAGATAAAATCTGGTGCCATGAGCAGTTTTGCTCTCACGCACACGAGTGTTGAAATTCTTGAGGAATGCAGTGAGAAACATCCCACAGCCGCAGAGACACGCACCACAGAGGTCAGACGTCATGGAGCATGGATCAGGAGGGCTTAGCCTGCTGCACCAGGACACAAACACACTGCAGCTTACCTGTTTCTGCTCTGCTCAGGTCAACTGTAAGGACAGCTGTAATTTTCTGTATGCCTGTTTGTTGCCTGTTAGCTGCACTGACTGCCTGCTACATCAGCTCAGTGTATGGTCCCGTCGAATATTCCCAGGGGCCAGACAGAGCTGTGACTGAACTGTGGAGGGTCACAGCCCTTTCAGGGTCCACAGCAGAGAGCTGAGGGCCAACCTGTAGGCGGTTCAAGGCCGAGGCCATCAGTGGCTCCGTTTCCTCTGTAGTTGGATGTGTGATGCTGTTAAATGTTTTCTCTTCAGGCTCAAGTTGCTGTTATTCATTCATCTCTGCTCACTGTGGAGACCAGAGCACAACCTCAACAGCCTCTACTCATGGATCAACCCTTAGAGAGGAGCCACCTCCTTTTAAAAGGTCCTTTAGACAAATAAACAAAATACAGCACATAAAACAAATCAGCACAAATACACTCAGGTACCTGTTCACATCTGTGTTAACATATGTCTCAGGGCGACCCTGAAGGAATATGGTTGTGGCGTATACCGCGTGGGTGCAAACGCTCTGAGTAGGCAAGTCCCAGTTTGACTCTGGCCAGACTCTTTGCTGCATGTCATTCCCCTACTCTCTATCCCATTTCCTGTCACCATTGTCCTGTCAACAAAGGACAACAAATGTGTCTCCATGTGCTTCAGTTTTTAGTACAACTGTAACAGGCAGGTCCATTGTCAGTGTGTTCGTGGCACTTCTATCCCTAAAAAACAGGGATAGAATTTTTTTTTTTTAAGTTTGGATGGATCGGTGCAGCGTCAGCAGTAAAGTAGGCGTTGTACTGGACCGTTGTGGTGAAGTGAAGAGGAAGCTGAGCCAGAAGCTCTCGATTTACTAGTCGTTCTTTGTTCTGACCCTCATCTATGGTCACAAGCTCTGGGTAATGACCAAAAAAAAAAAACGTGGACACAACCGACTAAAATGAGTTTCCTTCTCAGAGCGTCTGGGCTCAGCCTCAGAGACATCCTCCCATTGAGAGGAGCCAGGTAAGGTGGAGCTGGCATCTGATTAGTATCTTCCTGGACACCTTCCTTTATAGATTCTCAAGTCATGTCCAACAGGGAAAAGAATCCAAGGTAGATGCAGAGCTTGCTGGAAAGTGTTTTTGGAGCAAGGGATGTCTGAAATACTCTGCTTAATCTGTTGCAACCATAAACCAAACCCAGATAAGCGGCAGAAAATGGACGAATAGTTATTCTTTTCAGAGTTCTAGACTGGAGATTAACAAATGGATCAGTTGCAGCGTCAGCTGTAATGCAGACCTTGTACCTGATCATCAAGAGGAAGTTGAGCCAGAAGACAAAACATTTGATTTACCAGTCAATCTTTGTTCCACCCCTCACCTATGGTCATAAGTAGTGACTATATAGGTACTGACTGAAAGAACAAGATCGCGGATGCAAGCATTTGAAATGGGTTTCTCCTGTAGGGTGGCTGGGCTCAGCCTTACAGATAGGGTGAGGAGCTCAGACATCCAGAGGGAGCTCGGGGTAAAGCTGCTGCGCCTTCGCATCGAAAGGAGTCAGTTAAGGTTGTTAGGGCATCTGATAAGAATGCCTCCTGGGCACCTTCCTCTGGAGGCTTTCCAGGTATGTCCAACTTGGAGGATACCCCAGGGAAGATCCAGAACTTTCTGGAGGGACAACATATCCCATCTGGTTTGGGGTGTGTCTTGGGATCCCCCATGGAAGATCTGGAAAGCGGTGCTGGAGAGAGAGATGTCTGGATTTCCCTTCTTAGCCTGCTGCTACCACCACTTGACCCCAGGTAAATGGAAGAACATGGATGGATGGACAGATGATTGGGTTCTAGGTATTAGGATTCAGGTATTTTGTGACAGTAATAGTACTGATACATACAAGGACTGGACATATTTTCTACACTTTTACTTCAATCTGATTTGTGTGAAAATAAATGAAACAAAACAAAAACAAATGCTGCTTTTAAACTCCTTTGTCTGTACAGTTATGTCAGTTTAAAAAAAAGACTTCAGCCGTCAAATCTATGCAGATAACAATGCACATTATATTTGATTCAACCTTTACATATTTCCTGGAGTTGCTACCAGCTCCATACTTTTTTGGCTGACAGTTCATGACACTTTTATTCAGCTGTTCACACACAACAATGTTCTGAGACAGCGTGAAAAAATTACACCAACTTTGTGTGGAAAGTTATGATTTCATCTTTAAATGTTGAACAAACAGAGGCTGAAGGACCAGGGAGAGTCTTCGTCACTAATGATCACACACTGGGTTTACAAGATGTGTGCAGACTGTGTCAGTGCCAGCACAAAGAAGTGTAAAAGCTCGACCCATGAGGGTGAGATGGAAAACACTTGTGGTAATACTGGGCAGCACCTCAGGCAGCGTTTTAGTTTAGCGGTTTGTTATAATGAAAGAAACAAGATTCAGAGTCTGAAGCCTCAATGCTGTGATCAGTGTTCATTAGAATTCACCGGTATCACTGGTCAAAATAAATTGAACTGGACTGAAAATGTTGCTTTTTTATGCCTAGTTGTTAAGATGTGTTTCTGACAGGCAAAAAATAATTTTATCAAAGTATTCAAGAAGACAAATGAGTCGACATCCAGGAGAAGACAGCATAAGCATCATAAGCATCGTATTCCAGGAACTACAACTCCTGTCCAGGTTGAAAAACAGTTTGAGCTGCATTCATCTCCATGCTACACCCAAAGCCCTCAGAGATGTACTGGCTGTCCATGATATCAGCTGTGTTGGCGACTCAAGCCTAAATATTACATCTGCAAAACACAACACCAAATGCTTAACAAATATTTGCCGATTGTGTCATCCTATCAGACAGAGTGTGTGGTGAAATGTGTTTCAGCTGTGCTCAGGCTGCAGCACTGCACTGCTTCCTGTCTCCCTGCTTCTCTGACACTCAGGAAAGACCGGACACAAGATGTTGACCAACTCATTAGTCCAGTGAGACACGGTCAGGACTGGGTGACCAGCCAGGCCCCAATATAACTTATTCACACAAAGTTGTTGACTTTACTCTCACAGAAAATTGGGAAATTAGAAAACAGTTGAATTTGAGAAGATGGGCTGAATAAATGTTTGTAATTTATGCTGATTCTAATTAGTTTATTTCAAATCAACTAATGAATTCAGATCTACTGTCCTGATTGGTTTCTGGGGGAAATAAGGAAACTGTCATGGACAGTAGGGGTCAATGTGGGTCTGGGGGATGGTGTAGCTACCGATCAACAGCTAATACCAGCCGATAGTAAACACTATTCCAAATCTGCTCAGTTTCAGACCTGAACTAACGCAAATGTCATGAAACCTGAAATCTGAGTCAATAAACAGTGACACAGTGTCTCTGGTCGCAGACTGAGGCCTGTCAATAGGACCAGTTCACATAAGGTCTAATAGCTTCTGCTTTAAAATGACACTGATTTATCAGCAGTTTGACATTATTACCATCAGTGAAAACATAAATAACATCAATCACTTAATAACAATGGATATAATGATGCAACACTTGAATGTAATAATAATAAATAAATAATTTAAGGTTTATCCAAATAAACCTATTATTACTTGTTTTACCACAAACAGACAAACACACTGATGAATCAGGGTTAATTTATAAATTTATAAAATGTATTTATCAAGGACACTTCATGCAGACAGAAGGAAGCAGAAGTCAAACCGCAAACCTCCCTAACCACAGCCAGTAATGTGGTTATCATCACTAAGTGGGAACCACAGTGCATTACGACACTGAAGCTGACTGCATGCTATGTATGAAATGTATTCCTGAGTGCTGATGGAAACAAACCCCTCTCTTCTCATCTTTTTCATCCAGATTTTATTTTTTCTTAAAACTTCTGATTTAAAACTTCTAATTCTGAGTTTCGTTGAAAAACAAATTAGTTATATATTCAATGTTAAATGTCTGGGTATATGTGAAACCACTGGGTGTCCAGCTTTCACAGTCCTATTTATTGTCACCTTACATAAAGTATCTATCCATCCATCCATCTATCTACACTGTAACCCCCACAGAAAGATACTAATGGGCCCATTTTTGTCCTCTGAATTTCATTTGGTTATTTATTAACTTTTCCATTACCCCTTTAACCACAATATGTTCAATCATGTGCCTAATTGCAGCATTTTTGCTCTTGTATATTTACTTAATTTACCTGCTTTAGTGACTCACTTACATATTGTGCTCATTGCTCTGACGGTATCATTATCTGCAGCCTCACTTCCTGTGCACCAGACTCATTTTCTTCATGAACCAATCAAACAGAAGCTCTGCAGACCAGTAAAAAGCTTGATCTCAGCAGCAGCAGAGATGCTTCACAGACCACTGCCTCTTCCTGGACACTTGCTGCCTGGCTCAGCTGTGGAACCTTCACAGGCACATCGAAACAGGCTGTGTGCATGAATAGAGAGGACAGAGAATGTAGAGCGGTCACAGGCTGGGGCACGTCATCTTTATAAAGAACAGGAAGGGAACAGACGCGGGACTGTGTGATGCACAAAAGTCTATTTCTCTTTGTTAAAACTCACACAGGAAGGATCTGGACAAAGAGGAGAAGAAAAGAAGACTCTGGTTTTATGCTCTGCTGCATGTTTCTACTGCAGATGAAGGCACTTAAGGGTATCATAATATTTTCTTAAAGGATTTAACTTGGCATAAATGTATCTACAGTTTTCCACAGCACAGACCTGCCACATTCTAATGAGAACAAAGCTCATTATAGCTACAACGTTAAACCATCTGAGCATTTCCCAGCTGAATATTTTGGACATAGAAGAAAAGTACCAATCAACACCAGCGTCTCCTCCCAGAGTCGACTTTCACCAAGTGTCTGGGATGATAACCATCGTCTTCACCCCTTCAACCTCTCAGAGACTAGGTTTTTATCCATCATACATCACAAGTCTGCGAGCATCTCGTGCAATTAGAAACAAATACGATGAGTCACTGAATATTTGTGTTTGTCGGGTGTTTGTCAGGTGTTATGTAACCAGTAATTACTATGACAACATAACAAACTGTATCCAAACTCTTCCACCTCTCCTTCTGGCAGATTGTGTGAATGTGGATGGTCTCTATTTCAGTGATAAACATCTCAAAGTCTGTATAAGACTCGCCTCAGGGGTAGGAAATATAGTAAAATAGCCAGTCCAAGATGGGGGGGGGACTACATGCGTCTGGTCTGACTGAGGCCACAAAGATCAGAGCGAACATCAAAGATATATGCAGTGCTGTGCAAAAGACTGCTGGTGCTTTAGACGTCTTCAGAGCCATAAGAGACCACAAGGACGAGGAGTCCTGCAGCAGATGGTCTGGCTTCAACTGAGCACTGATCTCAGCATCATCATGGGGTCTGGGATCACATGAGGAGACAGGTTCTTCAAGATGCTGGAACAAACTACTTGCTGAAAACCTGAAGACCCATGAGCCAGTGTGCCAAGAAGAACTGGTGCTGGTTGAAAGGCAGCAAATACTAATCTGATTCAGGAGTTTAACTCTTTACTGTTTGCTGACTAACCCTAAAACAACAAGTTTCTTATCCAAACTAAACCAAGAGCAACCAGTAACATCTGCCCTGTCACACTCAGGATCCAGCTCGCAGAAGAAGTAGACCACTTTCAGTCCCTGATCAGATCCTCACTTTTAACTCGGAGCATTTTCATGAAACCTAACCAGCAACTGTTCTTAATCAGGAAGCTGAGCAGCCTTGGCATTAGCCAACACATACTTGAAATGGTGGGAGCCTGGTTGAAAGCAGCAACAACAAAAACATTATCCAAAACCAAGGCAAGGAGGATGATTGGTCAAGCACAAATACAAATTTGTGACTGACACAGGGTGGCTACACAAACAATAGGACGAAGGTGCACCAACGCACTCTCAGAAACCTGTAGCTGATGTCACAGGGGCTACATCCATCTCCATGTACAGTCTATGGACTGACCACACTGTTGCAGAGTCTGAAATGCTTCTCTCTCCCCTTCATCAAGACCCCAAGACCCCTAGGGCCAGATGGGGCATGAGAAGTCTTTTATTCCTACAGGCATTGAACACAAAGTGATTGCATCCAGGAACACTGGTTATTTTGTAGGTTTTGCTCTCTGGTATTTGTATAACCAGCTGCTAACTGCTCATTTGCACTATTGCATGTTGTAAGCTTTTAATGGTGTGCTGCAGTGTGTATGTTTTTTACCATCCTAAGCCAAAGACAAAGTTCAATTGGGGTTGACAATAAACTCAAGCGATCAAAAATATTTAAAGCTTCCTTTTAACACTTTTGTGCAGAGCTGTAATTCTTTTTGTTTTGACTTGTGCTCTTAGCCTTTTGCTCTGCCTACATGACGTCATGACTCCACACATGGTGCTGCACCATGATCAGTTGCTGTGATTGTGTTTGGATGAAGAAATATTGTATGAAAATCTTCTGAACACCCATTCTGACAACTTTCATTTTTACATCATGTTGTTATAAATACACAATAAAACACAAATACCAACACACTCTATCCAGACACCACAGCAGCAGAATGAACAGCTGTGTAGTGAAATTATCCCATTAGCTCCTCTATGTAAATACAGGTTGAGGCAGTTCCTACAGTCTAAGTGGCTCTGCTGCTGAACCAGAGGGAAAACAAACAGTAAGAATGTGAGGTAAACCTCTCTTTCCCATAGCTTTCCTCAGTGAAAACAGAAAAAGAAAAGTCCACATGCTCCAAACCTGTGACCTTCCTGCAGCACATGCAGCTGCTGGTCAGCTTTCCCGGACTCCTCCACAGAGAGGGGGGGGGGCAGTGGAAAAAGAAGACTGTGGGGCTGAGAGTTACAGGGGAGGCTGCAGGGGACAAGGGTTTAGGTGGGGGAACTGGGAGTCTCTGCCTCCATGATCTCCCTGTTGTCAAGGGGAGGGGAAAGGGGAGTCGCCATGGCTCACAGCTTAATTACCTCGAGCCACAACAAGTATCTCATTTGTGATGGCAGAAAGACAGAGAGAGGCTGAGTCTCTGGGAGGAGAAGTAGATTCTGTGAGGGGGAAAGGCGACACCGCTCAGCTCACGACACATCATTTGACTAAGGTCGAAAAGCCCAGTGCTGCAGATGAATGAAGTTTGGTCCTGGTGCCTGATTGGACACTTGGAGACATCTCACTCTGCAGGATCATCATCGGGGCTGGAAGATTTTCCTTATGGTCATTTTGAAGGAGAGCTGATTCTGACAGTAGGTAAAGAAATAATATGAAAATGTTCCACTGACACGGTTAAGGACAAAGACAGGAAATGTGGAATGACTGACTGGTGAGGGCCTGGAGTTAAACTTGCCACAAGGGCAAGGGATATAAGGAAACAGACGAGAGGAGGTGAGTTTCACAGCTTTACTTCTGTTTGTCTTTCAGTAGCATAGAACCTGATATGATGGTTTAACAAGTACTTTCTCCTCTTTATTTAAGCCACATTATGACCAAACTGAGTTAGATACTTAAACCATAACTTTTTATTCTTGAGCATCAGTGTTGATATCACTGGAAATTCAAGGTTAAACCTGAACTGTGTGATTTTGTTCTGCCTGACTTACTGGTGTGGTGCTGAGCTTTAAAAGGGTTAAACTTACAGTCACTGTCTTCTCATCAGTGACAGTTTGACTAGTCTTTATTTAATGCTGTGCAGCCAGTTGTGACACTGGTGTGGAACAGCTCAGCTGACAAGCTCATTGTTTTTACTTCATTCGGTCTAAAACTTCATGAATTGCAGAATCAGCGATTTCTTCTAAATAACTTTTTAAAACTCATTTTTTATAAACTTGCTTTAATGGGATGTCTTTTTATCATCTGTTTTAGTATTTTACACAAAATCTCTCTCTAATTGATGTTATTTATACTAGAATATATTTTGTGTTCCTTCTTTAACTCCTGATTTTTCTTGGACTCATTGTCCTCCTCTCTGTTGTTATTTTACCTTTGGAGCTTCTTGCCTGTTGTTTTTTCTTTTATTGCACTTTGTAAACTCTGTTAAAGGTGGAATATAAGTTACAATTATTCTCATTATATTGATAGTAATTATGATTATTACAATAATCATTATCAATTTATTTACATCAACTTATGTTATATAATTATGTATGTGGAATTAGAGCGTTTCATGTTAGGAAACTTAAATTGTCACTGAAGAACATTGTTAATTTGTTGGCATACTTCCCAACATGCACAGACTTCAGTTAAAAGACTTAACTTGTGTTTTTACACATACATCTATATATATATATATATATATACACACATATGATGTCAATGAAGAAAATCTATCCACTCTTATTACAAGACATACTCATATTGAAAGATCAGCACTGATCCTGTTTTGATGCTACTAACAATGCAGCTAAAACTATATTTAGATGGACTTGATGCTGCTTTACTGGGGAAACATAAAGCTACTGTCCACCACCTGCTCAGCAGCAAACAGCAGACAGAGCCAGTAAGAAAGCAGCTGGTGAATATGGAGCATTTAGTTGTTTCCCTGAGGAACTGGTGGAGACCAAACACAGAGTTAAAAAGGTGGAAAGAGTGGACAGAGATTCATCAGGTGACATGAACATATGGTGATGTTCCTCTGCTGGATGTGTAAATAGGACTGTTTGCAAACAAGTTCAATGTGAGGATGTATATTTCAATCAGTTTATTCTGCTGCTATATTTTAACACACATCTTTACATTGAGTGTTTCTCACCATAACTCACTGTTCAGTGATTATATTTGTTTGTAATGTACAACTAAGATTTATCAGCAAGTTAAATCTTGTTGAAAATGTCCATGAGCTTCAGAACATCTTAGTATTTGCTTCAATGATTCGATTGAGTTACATGGATAAATCCTGATGACCCATGTTCTCCCATTGTGATCTGACAATAGATCCAAAAAGATTCCTGTGATGTCAAAGAGGGTTCAGCTTCCTCAGTCTTCAATTGCCCCCATTAATATAAAGCGGGCCTGAGGTCAGGTGACTTTTGATGAAAAGTCTGACAGTCAGGTCTCTTTGGTCTTGAAGTAGCTCTTGTGAAGCTTTGGAGGTGGTTTGGGTCCTGATCCTGCTGCAGTATGAATCCTTTTTCGCAAAGATGCAAACCAGAGGGTGGAGAATGTTGCCTCAGACCTTTCACAACGGTGATAAGTCATTGTAACTGGTTTGTTCACTTACTGCTGCTGCCTCTCTTAAGACTTAATGCACAGGTTTTCTACTCATGATACTACAATAGCATAACTAATCACAGAACAGTAGTAGCTGAATTAAGGACAGTTAGCTTAGCACACTTTGGCTGTAGTTAACCACCAGCAAAGGATCCCAGGATGATCTTCAGTGATCAAACCTCCAAATTAATCTGCTCTGACAATGACAGAAACTATAGACAGAACAGCTGGAAGTCAGGCTAGCCTCAGAGACAATACTGTGTTACTACCACAAGAGGGCAGTAAAGTACATGATGATTATTAACAGGCATCAGAGATCAGGAGAGATATCCCCTCCACTTCAGATGGCAGTAATTAATGTATATTTTTAGCTTTAACTGGTTCAACACTTGTTGTCTTGCTTGTCCTGGAGCCAATGGTCTGACAAATTAGCTTAATTCACTTACATCCTCTCAAAAAAAAAAAAAAAAAAAAAAAAAAGTCACCATTATTTGGACCAGGTGAGCCACCCGGTCGCCCCATGCTTTGCATGGTGTTTTATACCTATTTTAAATCCTGCATCAATTACAAAAACTCTCCCTCTACTGTTTGCTTGGGTATGATGATGTTTTCTGAAGATCAGTGGAACAATGTCAACCTCTTGGCAGGGCTGCGCATGACATCATCCATGAAAGTGTTATGAGAAACAAAACCAGGACCCACACACACAAAAAACTCCATAGAGCACTACTAGAGGTCAATCAAAAACACCACAGGGATATGTAGTGTAACAGTAACACACCCTGACGTGCCTGTTTCCTAAATCATTTCGTGACATGATGAGATCATTGCTTGGCTCACATTTCCAATAATACATCAATAATTGATGGTGCAATCGAAGAATTAAACTGGAGAAACCACAACACAAACCAGAGACTAAATCAATTCAGTACCTGCTGAACTATCAGCAGCTTGAGACCAACGACAGAATAATTCTGCTTCAATAATTGAGCTGCAGTTAAACACAAAACTGTAATAATTGAAGCAGTTGCTTCTCTAAGATCATTAGTCAGCCGACACTTAAAGCAGAACTGCTGAATGAGGACAGTCGGGTGTCTCCTTCCTCTCCCCCACCCTGTCTCCACAGGCCTGCCATGCCTTTGTGCAGATGCTGACGTGCATTTGTGGCACAGTCTCAGCCACCAGCAACTGCTCCTGCTGCTTGAGCATTGTGTGTGGCTGAGAGCGAGTGAGTGTTAGAAACTGACACAGTGACAGGGACAGAAAGAGAGAGGCGGGAGACGATGGAGGGATAATGCACGCGTGATAAATTGATTTATCACCTCTGAGGCTGCTGAATGATTCTGACGTCTCTGACAGAGGCCATTTGTTCTCTGTGCGGTTGTATACGTGTCTGCTGACACCTTTCAGAAGTTTGCCTGACAGATGGTGACCTGTGTCTGCTGCTTTGGGCTGGTTTTATGGGACCGTGCTGCATTTCCCAGTGCCCAGAGAGCTGACGGACACAGACACACTGGAGCTACAGACAGGACACTGACATCCCTGCAGAGCCATGCAGTCTCTGGTTGGGAAGGCTTGTTGGCTGCTTACTCTAACCATGTAATGACCACTGACTAATACACACACACACACACACACAAGTAATGGCAAACATGTGAGCTTGAGCACAAACCACTGCATGTCTTGACACGTCTGCTCAAAACAACATTTGATAAAAGTCTGTTTTTGAGCCTTTTTCCCCAAAATGCATAGAAGGGACATTTTGTTGTATTTACTGAGGTCTCTCAAATGAAACTATCCCTGAATGTGACCAGTCCCTCTTAAAGCAGGTCAACCACTGAACTGAGCCTTTAAATCTCATAGTGGCTGCGATGAGGACCAGCACCTTCAAGTGTGAGGCCATGCAAAATGGTGGATTTATCTCTTTGGATTGGGATGGAGTTTCTGCCACAAGTGAGGGAGTAGGATGGAGCGGGAGGGTGACGGGCAGATCAATCTGTGTCAGCAGTAAAGCAGGAGTTGTACGGGACTGTTGTGAAGTGGGAGCCAAGCTGGAAGGCAAAGCTCTCGATTTACCAGATCTAAAATTTATGACAGCTTACGTGAAAACACATCAGCAAACAGACACCAACCGTTGTATAAACAGAACCATATGCATCAGAGAGAGCGCGGCAGACATGGAAAAAAAGGATCCTCTGACTGTTTGTCTGCTTTGTGCGCTCTGGTTTGTGTCAGACAGTGACACAGTCTCTAACCTGAGGTCGAGGGCGAAGACACAACATTCAGGCCAAATCATAGATCAACAGCAGAAACTATGAGGCCTTGTGCCAGAAATATGAACACACTATAAAATATATTCCTGCTCACACGTTGTATTCACTGATTGTCCACTTAGGTGAGTCATGATTTTGACTTGCAGCCTTTCAATGTGAGAAAAACCTGAGAAAAATTTGTATGTATCGTATGATGAGAAAATGGATAAGGTCCAAAGTGAACTGGCCTGGCCTGAGGAGCTGGCAGACCATGATATGATGTAGAAATGACCATCTCCAACAACAGAAGATAACAGCCATATCGTCAGGGGAGATTCGCCTTTGTGTTTCGTGTTATTAAACATTCCAGTGCTGTGATGCATTTTTTAACCCAAGACCAAGAGAAACATCACAACACAGCGTGCCACTACACAAGATCTGAGCCAAGACTGGAGACGGGGGATAAATGTGTTTAAGAAAACTCCTGGTCATATATTTTAGAGGCGAGGAGCAATGTTTCCGGTCCAGTCTGAGCCATACGTAGGTGCCTGTAGTTCATGAATAATATGAATATGGAGCAATCAAACTCGGCATTTGTCAAAGTAGTGAGCAAAACAGAAAACAATCACATTTTTTGATAAACATGCATGTAGCAAAAACCAAGTGGTGGTCAGAGGTTGAGCTTCAGCATTTCTACCAAATGTTATAACTGCACACTTTGAAAATCTATGAGACAGCACTGAAGCTGCTCTAGAGATCATTGCTGTGTATCAAATCATAGTGTGTTAACTCCAACAGGGCGGTGTTGTCCCAATAAAACACTGAACTGATCATCTCTTCCTTCTCTGTTCCAGGCATCATGCTGGTTCGGGTGCAGCAGGACTGTGCTATGATTCTCCCTGTAGTGGTTTTGCTGGTGCTCCTCTTGCTCTCTGGACCAGAGTCCTCGCTCCAGGGAGACACTCAGGAAATTGGGAACAGTGATGAGATCCCAGAGGGAGAATTCATCTACGCAGCAAAACGGCAAAAACGCTCCATGGTCGACTACAGTGCCCAGCAGACGGACAAATGCTCTTACACCTTTATTGTCCCTCAGCAGAAAAACACTGGGGCCATCTGTGTGAACTCCAAGGAGCCTGAGGCCTTGCTGGGGAATCGGGTCAACAAGCAGGAGCTGGAACTGCTCAACAGTGAGCTACAGAAGCAGAGACTGCAGATCGAAGTGCTGCAGCAGTTGGTGGAGGTCGATGGAGGTGTGATCAACGAAGTCAAGCTACTGCGCAAAGAGAGTCGCAACATGAACTCCAGAGTCACACAGCTCTACATGCAGCTGCTGCACGAGATCATCCGCAAACGGGACAATGCTCTGGAGGTGTCACAGCTGGAGACCCGAGTACTCAACCACACGAACGAGATGGGGAGGCTGGCTACCCGCTACCGCGACCTGGAGCATAAGTACCAGCATCTGTCTGCCCTCGCCAGCAACCAGAGCGCCCTCCTGGTGCAGCTGGAGGAGCAGTGTAAGCGGGGAGGATACTCATACGCCGGCGTGGTGCAGGAGAGGAGTCGTTTGGTCCGTCCACAGCCTCGTGCGATACCTCAGCCTCCTCCACAGAGACCTGCATTGTCTCCTGGAGGTTACAGACCCTTCCATCCACCTACCTACACCCGCCACAACAGCAACTCCATGACTAATGAGATACAGAATGACCAGAACACCAAAGCACTGCCACCTCCAGTGCCTACAATCACAAGTAGCACATACAGCTTCACAAACAAGCCCTCTGGTAAGTGGCCACCCACACTGACAATTTCATATCTTCCTCTGAGGTTCATCACTTAACAGACACATTGGCTACACATTGTCCAATACTTCATGAAGCTGAGGGAAACATTTCTTCAGCAGAGCTAAACCTCACTGAGAACATGCCTCGATTACTGCAGCTCCAACTGAACCATGTCCGAATCATTTCCTTACAATATGTCTTGTAGTAGTTTGTTGAAATGTTTAAATCATCTCGTCTGATTTGAGATAATTTATTTGACAAACCTTTCAAAATATTCCATTAAAAAAAAAAAAAAACTCGTACATTTCATCACACTTCAGTAACAGTTAGACCACTGACTGAGAATAAAAGCTGCATGTTCTGGCCATGTGGAAAAAACCAATTAAAACAAGTAATATGACTTAATGCTCAGTGTCTGAGCTGAGAGAAAGATTTCATTACCACAGGCCAGTTACTAGTCTAAACAAAAAGGCTGCTCTCCATAACCATGTCTGTATCTGCTCTGCCCTCAAGACACCTTGGAGAGTCTGTACAATGCAAAACAGTGAAGTTGTAGTTGGACAGCGTGGAATCACTGGCAGATTGTGTTTAACATGTATGTGTCCCCAGGACCCAGGCTAGTAGAGGTCACAGGGAACACAACAGGGAATCTTCAAATAAGCTGAAAAGTTATATTATATTAACCAGCTCTACAATACAAAGAGGTGTCAGCAGGGAGCTGTGTTACCCAGTAAGACACATCCCACATGATGAAGGGCCCTGCATCAATTTCAGGACACGTTAGAATTAGTTTCTTCTCATTTTACTGAAAATTTGTTCATTTGGTTTTTAAATACACATACACTAAATGTAGTGTCTTATCACCTCAGGGTAATGGTGAAAAAATAGTACATGTGGCAGACAATTGTAGAACAAATTTGCCAAAGCAAACTACAGCTCAATAAAAACTGATGCTACTAAAACTAAAACTACAGCAGAAGAGAAGCAAAGTAAAATCTCTACTGCACCCTTATTATACCCTTGCTGTTAATGTACCAGGTAAGAATCAACCTGGGCCATGAAGTTATGAATAACCACTGGCGAGTGGTCACCATGGGATCTGGGGTCAAATACTGTCTCCTCTGAGCCCTGAACATTAAGGTTAACAGTGTTTTTTGCAATAAGATACAAATTTCTCCCATTGTGTGCAATTGTGTCTCTTGCATCCGACAGACTCAGGATAGACGTGTCATCAGCCCAATGATTTGTGTGTTGGCAGTGCGCTAGTAGTGACGTTCATTCTTTGTTGTAGATGGTGAACAGGTGTTAGCAAGTACGTAATTGAGACCATAAACTCATTAGGAAAATGTTAACTGAGGTAATAAGTAGGGCCATTTTCACATAGACTTCAATGCAATCTGACTTCATTTTACAACCAGTGGAGCAGGTTTAAGGTTTAAGGCTCCTCAGCATTGGCTTGTACACTTGTCTACGTGTACATCCACTATCTGTGTCTGTCTGTGTCTGTGTATGTGTCTCTGTCTGCGTGGTTTTAATCTCAGCCAATTCATCTGGTTCCTGTTGTTGAGTTCACAAGACTTTGAAAACAGAATCACAGCTTGCAGCTATATTGTTCTATTTGATGTTGCAGTGTCTGTTATTTGAACACATTGCTGTATATTTGTATAATAATAATAATAATGACAATAGCATGTCAGTGTAAATGAATGGCAGCCATTGTGGATCAACATGCAGTACACAGCTTTGTCAGTAAGTTTTCTTTCTCTCCTGCAGGTCCTTTCAAAGACTGTCTGGATGCTCTGGAGGGTGGATACACCACCAGCGGTATGTATCTCCTGAAACCAGACAACGGCAACCGACTCATGCAGGTTTGGTGTGACCAGAGACACGACCCTGGTGGCTGGACTGTCATTCAGAGGCGGCAGGATGGCTCTGTCAACTTCTTTAGGAACTGGGAGACGTACAAGGTAATAATAAAGATCTAAACAACAAGTTTGCTGTCTAACAAGTCAGTCCAAAACCTCCAACAGGTATTCAATCAGCTTGAGATGCCCTATGGATTGGGGCATTGTCACCTTGACAATTTTTTCTGTCATTTGCCATCTGTAGCTCAGTAATCAGTCTGGAACTCTTATGCTGCTATTGTTTAAACCATTTCTAAGACCTAGTTTGTTAGTTTACCCAAAGACCATTGTTGTAGATGTACTATGAGGCCAACATCACATTAACACTAGGCCAAAAAGTATATCAGCAGCAGCTGCAGTCATCTGTAAATGTCACACTTGATGCATTCAGCCACAGAACACACACACAAGTGTTTTCAAGATCTCATAATACTAGAGTAATTGCATCATTCTGTCTGGACAGTCTACAAGCCTTTCATCAGCTTAGTGGCTGCTATCTTACAGGTTGACTCATAAACGGTTGTAGCCACCTCCAAGTTGGCCCCAGTTCCACTTGAATCTGCTGCACATTTGATTTTGTCATATAGGGTTTCATACTTTAGTCTCTCTTAAAGTTGACGCTTGACATTGCCATGTTTTAATAAAGCATTGAGCAACTACAGCTCCCACAAGGTCTTGGCTTGAGGTAGTCTACAGTTGTGTGTTGGTGGTTACGTCCTTTGAGGACAAACAATCAGCTCAAACACTTGAAAGTGCCAGCAAGTTGGCCAATTCAGAACTATCACGAGCATGGCTTTGAGAATGTGACGGGCTAAGGGGAAGGATTTTATAACACAGACACACTCCAGAGCAGTAATATTATGAAACAGTGTCACTTACAGAAAATTTGAATGTGTACAAACAGAATTTAGAAAACTAAATAATTAAACTTATTCAGCTCCCACAGCTGAAATCTATCTTTAACTAAACAGAATGTTTAGCCAACCCTGCTCATTTTGTAACACGCAAGTAATCTTAAGAGAACCTCAACAAAATAAAATGTGAGATCACAACAACAGAGCTGAAATCAATTCCAATGACCTAAACATGGTTTGAGTGTTGCAGCCAGCGCAGTGATCCGAGGACTTCATAACCATACTGTGTTTCCCTCTAACTACCGGCAGAATCCAGCACTACGTAAAATCGGGTGCACAGGGTGAAGCGTTTAGTTTTCAAAACATGGGGACGTCCCAAACTGGACACTCTTCCCAGTGCTTTAAACTCAAGACCAAAGCCCAACAGAGTACTTCCAAGTGGTCCCCCAACCCAATCATTCCCTAACCCACCCTCAATGACTCAACAAGGCACTTTAAGCCAATTTCATGTTCAAATTTGGCAGCGATGAGGCCTTCCCGCTGATTGAACCCATGTGTTAAATAATTGAAGCCAGGGATTCAGACACAGTGAAGTCCGGTGAAGAGGATGTTAAACACGTCCTGCCGTTATGCCACTGTTCTTGGCCTCTCGTTTTGACATCATACTAGTGTTTCACAGATGATTTGAAAACATGGGTGGATTCTTGCTGAAGTCCACAGCTGTGTCCAAGCGAAGGAAATCCAGCTTCTTTCTTGTAAATCTTAAAGCAAACGTGGCTCTGGCATTTCCGATTAAATCACGTGTTAGGAACTGACTGAAACGTATTCTTTCTTTTACAGCAAGGGTTTGGAAACATTGACGGTGAATACTGGTTAGGCCTCGAGAACATCTACTGGCTGACAAACCAGGGCACATACAAGCTGCTGGTGACCCTGGAAGACTGGACTGGACGAAAGACCTTTGCAGAATACGCCAGCTTTCGTGTGGAGTCGGAGGCCGACTCCTACAGGCTGCGGGTGGGACAATACCATGGCAACGCTGGAGACTCTTTGACCTGGCACAACAGCAAGAAGTTTACCACACTGGACAAAGACCATGATGTCTACACAGGTGAGTGGAGTGTAGTGCAGGAAAAGCCAATGATCTCTTTAAGTGGGCTTTGACTTAGAAGACCTGCAAACACATGGGAATCTGATTCAATAATTCCAGCCACAAACTATATACACTACTCCACTGAGGGTAAGTAAATCATAACTGTCTGTATTCAGGGTTGAGTTTTACTATATATATATATACACACACACACACACACACACACACACACACACACACACACACACACACACACACACACACACAGAATGACAAGCTGATGCAGAAAATGTGATAGACTGGTGTAAGTATGAGCTGACAGTGTCCTGGAAGAGGCTCCTGCTGCCACCACCCTGCACAGGATGGATGGAGATGGATGGGCACATCAGCTGTGGCTACAGCAGCTTAAGAAAATATTCAGACCCCATTCATTTATTGTACATTAAAACCTTTAAAGGGTTAAATCAACATACACTTATAATCCATAATGTTAAACTCAACATGTGTTTGTAGGAACTAAAAGCTCTCTAATCTTCTGTAACTGATATTTTAAATAATAAGCAGCAAACAACCATGTTCAGTGTAGAGAGACATAATGGAGTAATGAGCGTCCTGGGCTGAGAACAAATCACACATGACTTTCTCTGGTCCATGTTGGTAGCCGGTCTGGGAGGGTGTGCATGTTCGCGAATGTGAGCTCCTCCTGTTAACCTGTTGGTCCCCAACATTTATAAACTTACATGCTGCCTACAGCGTTCAAGTGAAAGACCTTCCCAAATTTCAAGAAGAAAAACAAACAAATAAACAAACAGACTTCAGACTTCTGTCTAAAAAAAGAACACCGGGGCACAGGGGGACTGGTCATGAGAACTACTCACTGGGGCTCGGGCTCAAATCCCAGTCGGAGGTGGTAACACAAAACGAAGTGTCTGAATTGTCATCTTCAGGTCTCTCCACAGATGGTCAATGGCGTTTAAGTCTGGGTTTTAGCTGGGACACTCACAATTTGTCCTGAAGACCGGCCAGTGTTAACTCCAGTTTGAGTCCTTTCTCTTCGGAGCCCACACAGGCGCCGCCCACACGTCAGCTGACAGTCCAGTATGCAGCACTCAAGTGACCTTCCAGAATTTCCTCCACTGAAGAAACCACTTTTTCTAAAACGGCACCAAGAAAGAGATGAGACCAGAGCACAGGGTGACTGGCCATGGGAACATCTGTGGATGTCGGATACTGTTCAGCCGCTGGGCCATCAAAACATTGCTATTGGTAGCTGTCAGCATTGCTGTGGAGCATATCTGACAATGGTTGTGGTTAGATTGTTTTTGTTGACTCTTGTGTACAGAACTTTTTCAGTTGTGCCTCTTATTGTGCTTTGTTGGTGGCTTTCACTCAGCTTTGTGACACCTTGTTGACTAAGAAAGTGAAAGGAGGAGTTGGGGGGTGGGGTTGACCGATCTGAGGCCTGACATGTGGCTGAATAAGCATTTGTTGTGGTCTGAGATGCTGGTGATCTGATGCAACATGTAGTGGCGATTGTCTACAGGACCCGGACTGTGGCCCCAGTCTCATGCCATCTGACATGCAGTGTAAACTGAATTGTGGGAGAAATCTGTGCCTTTCTAAACTTTGTATAATGAGTTCAGTTTGCCCCAGGTAGGCTCCAATCAAGTTGTTGACACAGATCAAGGATGATTAAAGCAAATGGCTGGAATCACAGCAAAGATATTGAATACTTTTGTCAATGAGAAATTTCAGTTTTGAAATTTCTAAAAACATGTTTTGACTTTGTCATTATTTATTACCGAGTGGAGACTGATGGGTAAAAATCTACAACACACTAGGGGGAAAAAGTGAGGAGGTCTGAATACTTTCTGAAACCACAGTTCAGGGCATTACCAGTGTTTAATAGAATTTTCTCAAAACAAATCACGTCAAGTTATTCAATACTGCAGCATATAGGAGCTGCACTGGTCAAAAGACAAGATGAGTCAGGATTCATCAGGCTCAGCTCAGCAGATGACAGCAACTTTGTCCAGTGTCTCCAGGGACATGCAATTGTGTTTGAAGTAGTTTAAAATTCAGAGAATCTGTTGTCATCTTTGTTTGTTGTAGCCACAATTTTTCTGCCTAAGATTCTCATCAGTTTAACATGTAATCACAAATCTGAATACACTGCCATACTTTGTTGTTTTTCAAGGCCAAGAACGCCACACCAGAACGCCAAGAAACACACCCGTGTTATTGTTGACTGTGCAGAACAAAATGGCGCCATGTTAGAACATCACAGCAGCAATTAAGCAAGTTGAATTTGGCAATCAACAAACCAACTCACTAATATTCAGTGATTGCTCATTTAACATGAGTCAGAGTTCTCCACCATAATCAATAGATTTGGCAAACAAGTGACTCAGGTAATAACTGGTTCATTTCAATGATCTGAATGTATTCCCCAAAAATCAACTAAGCAAACACACACATCTGAATATGGATAACAAAAAAAAAAAAAAAAGAAAAGAAAAAAAAAAAAAAACAGTGGTAGTTTCAGCTCTGCAGTGGGTGTAGCATTACAAAAGCATTGTTAATGAGGTAAGGCCTAATGCCTGATTCCTGCATCAGGCTCCACATACATGAAACCGTAAACCTCGTGCCTGATTGAGGCCAACATGCAGAACCCGGAGCATGCCCACTGACTTCCCTTCCCACCTCCCCCATCCACAACATACCAGTTATCAGATACCTAATATATTTATAAGGAGAAAAAGAACGACAAGTAGAAAAACAGCAAACATACTGCACAACTACGACATACAGCCACTGTGGCAGTTGTTGATTTGTCCAAAGCGTCACCCTCTACAGTGATGCAGTGTCACGCCAGGTGGTCTCATGTGATTTCTTTGTGTCTCCAGGTAACTGTGCCCACTACCAGAAGGGCGGATGGTGGTACAACGCCTGCGCTCACTCCAACCTGAATGGCGTATGGTATCGTGGCGGACATTACCGCAGCCGTTACCAGGACGGGGTCTACTGGGCCGAATTCAGGGGAGGAGCTTATTCTCTGAAGAAAGTGACCATGATGATACGACCCAGTGCAAACACCTTCCATTAACACTTCAGCCATTCAGAACTTAAGAGATTCCCGCACAATTGTTTCTTCGAAAGGGATTTCATTTCATTATTGCAACTTCCTTCTGCTTCAGTCATTAAGTAGCTTCAAACTGCTCATTTTCTTATTTTATTCCTCTTCCAGGTATAAATATTGCTTACCTAGTTTAGACTCATATTTCCACATTACACACAAAAACAACAAAAGCACACACAGGCAAGTGGCTGTAATATCTCACCTGTGGTCTCTCTCATCTGTGCTCTTGCTGATTTTGTTGAAACAACACAAAACTTTAATTTGATATCTCTGTAAAATAGTTACACTACTACCAAGAACTTATGGCCAGAGATCAAAATTGACTGCTGGCAATAATCTGATACATGAGGTTATTATTGGTGCTTATATTACATATGTATTATGTATTTATAGGATTCTTTAGGAAAGAAATCTGGTTATTTATTTTGATACAATTTTCTCATGTCATTTGTTGGGCGATTTTCCTCCTAATTTCATTCAATATTTGTATTTGACATTAGTCCAAGTTCAACAGGTGAACTTCTCTCACAAAATACAAATGCATGGCACTTGAACTCAATCGCATACATGGATTGTAACAAGTCTATAATACGAAATGTGTCTTTGTACCGAGATATGAAGTAGCAAGATGGGACCGCTGTTTCACTAAATTCACTAAAATCACTGCCAACATTTTGGGACTGAAGACTCTGTCACCAACATTTTATGCTCACAAAAGGTATCCACATTTTAGACTTGCCTTTCTTCATAGCATGAAACAGGACAGGACATTAAAACCTGTCACATTTTGCAGTTACTTGGTTAGTTTAGCTTGGTCATGACATGGTTAACCTAGCATACAGACTGGAAACAACTATACACAAACGCACCTTCCAGCACGTCTCAACCTCACTGATTGAAGGAAAGTTTTGCTGTTGCCACATAGCTAACGTTAGCATTAACAACTGCTAACTTATCGGGGGAAACGGTGCAAGTTCGGCATCAAATCATTCCTCTACTCACCAACAGCTGCCTCCAGAGGTGGAAAAACACCAATGTTAACTCTAACCAAGTTAGCTCAGAGGACGTTTTATAAACTGTTGTATTGTAAACGCGGCAATGGCCAAAGTTGTCGTCAAGCGACACTCGCCACCACCCGATCCCTGACCATGTTCAATGGCAGGGAAAACATACAAATAGCCCCTTTCATGTGTTGTATCTATATTTGTTTAATTAGTCCACAAAAAGAAATATTAACTCTGCAAGTTTTAGGGGGAGTTAGTATGCGCTCAAACTAGAAACAAAGAGCAAAGCTACGCTAACCACATCATGACAACAGTTCAATACTCTATCCATCCATTAAAGCTACCATCTCCAAAGTACTGAGAGCCACCAAATCTACCCACGAAGGACACTGTGAATTAGATTAAAGATTAAATGTGGACAGAATTTTTTTTTTTTTTTTTTTTTTTTAACATTACAATGAAACATGCAAATACAGTTTTATTCCAGGTAGAAACGGCTACAGGAAACAAACAGTTCTGTTATTCCCTCTAGACACCAAAGGTTTCAGTCACTGTATTAGTGTGCAGATACAGTACAGTATGTACCAGGTACTCTGTGTATATATATGCTCTTTCTTTAAGATTATTTTTTATAGTCTGTTATCAATCTTGCAATAAACTATGTACAGCCTTATTGTGCGTTTCATGATCTCATTTCAGCTCCACTCCACTGGACTAGAGCGACAGATTTATTACGACAGATTAGAGTGTAAAAGTGAAACAGAAACACTGACATGAGAGTGAAGCATGAATCAGTGAGAATGAAAGAGCAGAGTCACTTTACACATGGAAACACAGATTCATTAGTTCTCAATTCATTCAAGTAGTAGAAATGTGAGTGACAACCATAGTCTGGATCAAGACCTGGGTGGAGTACCAAGTCAGCTAAGGCCTAATTTTTAGTGATGTTGTTAGTGCAGGGTCTGGAGACAGAAGCAACATGGTCAGAGAACTGTACGTCTCTTTACACAGGTTTCACGATGCAATAAAATGAACAGAGGGCGCTTGGGCAACTGGTACATGAGATCAACAAGGGTCATAAAGCTTCACACTCCAAGCTTATACACAGTTCAACAATGTAAATCATTACAAATGTACCTCTACTTTGATGTCCTATTCTACATGATGGTGTTGATGTGCTGAATGTCCAGCTTAGGTAAAAAATGCACTACATGCATGTATGCAAGGGTTAAAAAGGTCAACAGGAGTTCAGACTCCTGGTGTGAGATGTTGTGGGTCTCAGAAACCAGGCAACAGCCCTGGAACCACTACATGATGTTGAGACAAAGCAGGAGGACTCACCGAGGTAAGGAATACAGGGCACCATCTTCAGGGAGCGGATGTATTCTCTCATGCGAGTGTAGTTCTCCTCCTTGGACGTCAGATAGTTTAGCTTCTCAAATGTAGCTTTGTCTTTCCGACTGATCAACTGCAGCAGAGGGAAAAAAAAAATAATAAAAACAAATGACAAGTTTGATTCACAGCCTGTTACCTGAGTGCAAATTATGGGAAATGTCACATTAAGCACACCAGTGTGTTGTGTTCCAGCACTCATAAGTACACTTTTAAAAATGAAAGACTGCTGAAGCTGGTGGTTTATTTACAGTGGATTACACTCAAACACATCTCTGGTTTTTCCCTCGCTGCAGCAGCCAGCTCATCAGGCTCTGCTCATGTACAGTGAGGTAGAGGAGGCTTGGTGTAAATCATCCTGAGTGATTCCGACAAATTTGGCTAAGACTGGTTTTATCTGTTGCCAATTTGTGATCCAATGCTTTTGCTCCAGCAAAGTGAGCGGTATTGGTTCCATCGATGTACAACAAAAATAAAAATACCAAGAAGGTGCTGGTGGGTCAATGATAAATAAAACCTTTTCGTGAGGACGTAAAGTAGCGTGAAGTTGAGGCGACAGTGGAGCTCGGCTTGTAAAAGTCTGTAAAGGTCATAGGACTGAATAATATGTCCTATAAATAATGCTGTAATATATTTATTTTGGGGGGATTTTTGCCTTTATGACAGTGAGAGAGATACAGTAGGGTGGGAGGAGATACACAATATAGATATGGATATTTTAAAATCTCCTCTCAATCACTTCACAACTGTGCAATTTTTGCAGAAATATTTGCAGCTGCTCTTCCACCCATCGCTGACTTGTTTTAGCCACGTAGCCATGTCTCCCTTTGGCTAAAAACAAGTTCAAACAAAAACTAACTTTGCTAATTATTTAGCCTAATTAGTCAGATATTTTGCATTTGCAATTCTTCAGACTTTCTGACTGAGAAAGCAGCTCCTCCTCCCTCTGTCCTGCACACATTAGCATGAGGACAACAGAGGACAGGACGAAGGACTGACAGTCACTGTTCTTTGTCATCTTTTCAGTGTTATAATAATATTATAACATATTATGTTATATAATATTCAGTGATATAATTTGTTTGATATCTTTATAATACAGTGACTTAGCTTTTCTGAAGTCACTGTTATATAAATATAGAGAAACTCTGGTCCTTTCCCATATCATTGATCTCGCATAATAATAATAATAATAATAATAATAGAGACCTAGGCCCACATTTACAAAGACCCTTAGGGTTAAAAGTAGCTCCAAACTTTCTGATTTAAAATAAATTATGGGCAGTCAGTCCTAACTTTAGGATTCCTAATTTTATTGAATAATTTTATTTAATAATTTAATAAATTTATTGAGTAATTCATAAAGCCATTTAGTGCTAAAGGTAGCACCTAAGTCAAGGAGAAGTTAGTGGAGAGGACTTACTGAGACCAAATCAAAGCATTGTCCTTTTACATTGCCAAGTAACACAATGATGTGTTACCTGGCAACAGGGAAAGTGCAACTTTGCAAAAGTGACAAGTTTGAGATCTCCCAGCTGTCCGTAAGATGATCTATTCTCCAAACAACAAATGCAAAACAGATGTTAGCCAACTACAGAGAAATAAAACAGCCTCATGGCACCAGTCAACCTGGTGGAAATGATGCCTGAGTGGAACGATGTCAGAATGATTGCTCCATCACTAGACAAAGACGCATCTGTAAACAGGAAACATAATCGCAGCATCAACACAGGTTGTATTCCATGGGATTTGAACAGGTCCAACGCGATTGAAGGATCTTAATGGATCCTGGCCTGATCTGTTTGGCTTCATATTCCAGCTGGATGTGACTTGGTGAGGGACAGTGGACATTAATGTAACCTCAACTCACAGCTGGGACCACAGCTACATTACAACAGGTAAAAGGTGCAACAGGTGGCTAACTGGCTGTAGGTTTAGTTAGGTAGGTGAGGTTTTTTTTGCCCCAATGTGTGAATTAATGTTTTTAATATTCAGTTTTTATTCTAAAATGTATTTAATTGACACAAATGTTATGCATTTTGGAGACTGCACTACTTTTGTAAACAGCACAAAATTCATTATTATTTAATTGGCATTACTGTATATTTGTTTATTGACAGTCTTTCATTAACAAATTGCTCTGGTTCTTGCAGTGAGCTTGTCCTAGAGAATTGACGTCAGCCATAGCAGCAGAGTCATAGTCTTAGTGCAGGAGTTTTTGATTTTCCTCAGTAAAATTGGTCTCAGGAGCTTTATAAAGGAGGATTTAAGAGAAAACATCAAGTCAGGAATTTTGAGTGGAACTTTAGAGAGAACTCTTAGTGGTCAGATAAAATGTTATGTACATACAGGCCCCGAACAGTGTATTGATAAAGTACAGGACCAATGAGGATCATCAATAAGAGTAGTAGTACTGATAAAATCCATGTGTCACTCATCTCTGAAGAAGAAAAAAAAAAAACAAACAAAAAAAACCAGCTCCCTTATCCAATCTTCCTCTTGTACATTGTAGAGATTGTTAAAGTAGCTGCTGACACCCATTGTTCTCACTGGTTATAATGACTAACAGTGGCAGATCAAATCAGATGCTGCTAATTAACTTTAACAGAATAAAACATTGGCTGTTGTCTGGTTAATGTGCTCTTGACAAGCTGACAGAAAAGGAAGCATCACACTAACATCAGTTTGTTTATCTTCAGTGAAACTATTCAGCAAAATAAATCATCAGCTATTATGGTCACTGATAAATCACACAAGTCATTTTTAAACAAAATGCCAAACATTCACAAAAAGTAAAGCTGTGTTGATGAATATTTTGAGGCTGTAAACAGTGTAAGACAAAACAGGCAACACGCACACATTATCCCAAGCAGTGAGAAATTCATTTTATCCAGTAAAACATTGGCAGAATAAATAGATGATTAATAGTTGCAGCCCTTGTTGGACTGCAATTCAGCTCTGATGGATTTCAGATCAATTATCAAAGCTGAGCTTCTTCGGTGTTTGGATCAAGAACCACAGCTGCTGTGGTGTCTCCTCAGCCTCTCTCTAAATCTCTGATGTGACGTGTAGTGAGACCTGTCTGTGCTGCTCATAAAAGCCCATCAACAGAAGCCAGCCTTCCTGTTGAACATACAGAGTGTGTCTCCATGTGTCTTGGCGTTAAAAGGTGTTTTCACGGACTCATATCCGCCAGAATTCTTGTACAAGCATTAAGACCAGGTCCAAACGGTCTGCACGTTAACAGCCTGGCAGAGAAACAGCTGTCTGTGGTGGAACTAATCACTCAAACACCACGTTTGGGGAAAAAAAGGCAGCACTGGCGGCAGCCGGCCACACGTTTGTGATCGTAAACTCGCAGAATGTGATCCGTTTGTAGAGCTGAAAATCATTTTATGACGACAGCTGAGCACCACATGTTGTCTCCATTTCCTCTGAGGAGTGGTCGTCCATGATGTGGTGAAAACATCCAACAACCTCTGATCCACCTACAACCTGCTGATCGGTCCAGCAGGACATCATAATAAACTCCACCCTAAGGTGAAGAGACTTTTAATCCATTATCACTAAGATTATATAATATTTTATGCAATATTTGTCTGGCTACAAACTGACTTTCAAACACAAGAAAAAAAATACTCATATTTAGCTGAGAAGTCAGTGTTACTGAGTTTACATTATAATCTGTAACTGCTCTACTTTAAAATGTCTAAAAACTGGACTTATGTTTTTATGTGTAGTTGAGTTGTGTCACAGTTACACACTGTGCGTTTAAAGGTTGGTTACCTGACTGGAGCACATCAGAGGTGTTGGTTCCAGCAGAAGTCCTGGCTCAAAGAGGTACCACAGAGAGACTGTAGAGTGTAGTTTAAGTGTGGTTCTGATTTGCTGCTTCCAGCTGACTGACACAATCATTTAAAAGAGGAAGCAACACTTAATTTTTCACTTGAAGCTATGTGTGAGTCTGATGTCTTACCGCCCAGGTTTTACTGAGTCTGAAGATGGGAGCACTCTGCAGAGCAGACACCACCGACACCAGAGAATGAAGGTTGTTCAACTCCAACAGTTTCTGGGAACAAACACATATATGTTATAAACAAAATGCAGAGCAGAAACCAGAGTTCAACAAATAACATGTGAAGTGACAGGTGGCTTAGGGGTTACCACGCTGACAGTAAACCCAGCAACTTATATTTTAATTATTCTGTATATGTAGAGCCGCAACTATGGACAAGAGTCAAAAAATAGCAATAGCTATAAACTCTAATGGTTTCATCACAGAGACCATCATTATCATCATAGAAACCATTATCACCATAACAGAGACCATAATTATCATCAAGACAACCATCATCATCACAAAGACCGTCATCATCATCACTGATGTGGCTTTAAATTGGTCCAGGTCCTATTTATCCAACAGATGTTTCTCTGTGTCAATAGCTGGCTTGGTTTCATCCCCGCAGACTTATTCTGTGGTGTCCCACAAGGTTCAGTTCTGGGTCCCATATTATTTTCCATTTATATGCTTCCTCTTGGCAACACCATTCGTAAACATCATGTTAAATTTCATTGTAACGCTGATGACACACAGCTCTACCTGCCAATCAGACCCGGTGACCAGTCCAACACAGAAACCCTCCACAGATGTATTGCTGAAATAAAATACTGGATGTCAGACTTTCTCCAGTTAAACCACATTAAATCCAAAGTCATAGTACTTGGTCCTCTGCTAAAAGAATTTTTGATCAGGACTTGTAAAGAATGTGAAGGAAGATGTTCAGTCATGTTTTTAATCACTTGAAAATTATGGTCAAGGTTAAGTCTTTTATTTCAGCCACAGATTTGGAGAAACTCATCCATGCTTTTATCTCATCCCGACTAGACTACTGTAACTGTCTTTATTCCTGTCTCAGTCAGAAATCAATTCACCGCCCACAGTTAGTTCAAAATGCAGCAGCCTGGCTCCTTATATCACCCCTGTTTTAGCATCAATGCACTGGCTCCCTGTCTATTATAGGATTGATAATCACTTTTAAAAAGGTAGGCATGGGCTGGCCCCTACATGTATTTCTGACCTTTTATCCCATTATGAACCAGGACGCAGTCTGAGATCTTCCAGCAGTGCCCTGCCGGCTGTTCCAAGGTCTAGGTCGAAAACCAAAGGTGACAAAGCTTTTTGCTGTCAGGGCCCCTGGACTTTGGAACAGCCTGCCAGACGAAATCAGACTTGCAGAGTCCGTCACACACTTTATTTCAGTTCTTAAGACACATTGTTATTGTGTGAAGGTTAATTTTATTCGTATTTTACTCTGATCTGTTTGTCTGTTCATATCGACTATTGTGAAGCATTTTATTACTTGTATTGAAAAGTTATACAAATAAAGTTAATTAACTAAATAAAGTTGTTAATCATCATCACAGACCATAATCATCATCACAAAGACCATCATCATCACAGAGACTCTCTTGTGTGAATATAATCCTGGAAGCTCAGACCTCCATTGTCGTTCAAAACCAGGACACCACATCAGTTGGTCACACTGCTGCATTGGGTCACATGTTCCTTTTTACAATGAACACACACACTCTATTTTACTCAATCCCACACACACACACACACACACCTGCCAGAATTACCCTGCCAGCAATACTAATTATAGGAACAATTATGTGAATTAATGCGCTTCAAATAGTCCCCCACACACGCACCTCCTGTTTGAGTAACGTTCCAGCAGGTTTAGGAGACAACTGCGTGTTCTTTAAAAATGAAATTATAGACATGGAGGCCCAGTGTGTGCTGCTGCAACAAAACTACACTCACAGGATTAAAGAAGACTCAGGTGGAACATGCAGTTTATTTCTATCATGTCAGAGGAGCAGAACTGGGCTTTTATGGGGAGTAAATGTTGTACAAGCATCAGTGGATTAATATTGATTTGACCACTGATACGGGTACTAAAGCAGACTGCTGTTTTGTTTGCATCAGGAGTTATTTCTATCACTTAAGCTAACGCTGGTCTCAACAGTTCCTAGTCAGCGACTTCTTTTCCTACTGACAAATCTAGTCACCTTTTGGACAAATTGTAGCTACCTGCTGAAAACATGAGGTCAGGCTTTGCCTCTGCAAACATACTGGTCTATGCTGACCACAGAGGCTGAGCAATGAGCATGAGCAACAACCTGAGGATGAGATCCATTTTTAATCATTTTCCACAGCAGCTAGCAGCTCATTCTCTCTTCACTGTAACTGTGTGTGTCTGTAAGTGCATGTGATGCCATCACTCCTCATTGTTCTGTGTCTTCCCTCTAAACAGAAAGACAAACTCAACTGGCAGTGGAAAAGGGGTCATTGGCTTTTATTAGTGGGTTTACCTGCATTTTAAAAAAAAAAAAAAAAAGGCTCTAACTTCCTCTCTTTTAACTGGTATTTAACTCATGTTTGCTGATGTTGTCAGACGACATCCTTTAAATCAGTATTTTAGCAGGAGCTTAAAGTGACTGCTGGTTAACACATCGTCCTAATGGAGCACGTTTCAGTAACTGTTTCAGTTTTGTTAGAAACACATGTAAATGAGAACAGCTTTATATGTATTTATTGTACACGTGAGCACTGAGAGTTGAAGAGATGCAAACAGATACAGAGCAAGTTAGTTTGATTTAACCTTTGCTGTTGAACCCTACAACAAAACTGTAGCGTGATTCCCTATAAGGACACATTCTGGGTCTGTGAATGGTTACATAAGATAACATCAGGTACATGAAGCTTTATTATCAGGAGTCTATCTCTGTAATTTGCCAATAGCGTTATGTGATGCCTCCATGTTTCCCTTCCATCCCACTCTCTGACTACTGGGAAAAGCTCCCTCTCTACTACTCCCTGAACAGAATCACCAGTTAGTTTCTGCCATCACTGTGTCTGTTTTCTCCATCACTCCACATTATATAGTGTAATAAAGTGCCTGGGGTCGATTCTTTATTCTGCATCTTCACACAATGTAAGAGATCTGTTGAAATTGCTTTACAAGCAATGGGCAGTGACCCATAACCTGAAAATCTACAGTAAAACAGACTGTTCTGCCAGATTAATAAACTCCACATTGGGCTATTTCAACTGCAGAAACAACAAGTAACAGCAGGTTTTTGTCTCATGTTTCAATAAGATCCACAGAGTTACGTTCAACAACTTTATATTGTAAAACTGCACGACTATCTTTAAAATGCACAAAACCACAACTACTTTCTCTGCAAAGTGCAGCTGCAAAATAAATGGTGTGTGGGGGGTATTTATTTATCTATGCGTTTATGGAGAATTGAGCATCTCTTCTGTAACTTGAACTCACCTTTGCGATTTTAACAAAGTGGCTCAGTATTTCTGCACGAATCTTCAGCGTCTGGGCAGTTAAGATTTCCCTCACCAGCCAGAAGCTCACCTGAAACATCACATACAAAGACATGTAAAAGACAAACAAACACACAGAAGCCTAGATGTAATAATCAATCCTCCATGTGCTTTCATAAACTCAAGGCCTTATTAAAAACAGGATGGTCATGAGCGAAGCAGCACAGGCTGAGATGTCCTGACTTTTAGTCCCACGTGTGTCAGTATGTGGAAATAACCCCACTGACATCATACAACTGTGTAACTGATAATTTACATATTAGTTTAATGTGTATGCTCCTGGAGTGCCCCTTTAATAGATCTTTATAGTGATTCATATAAAAGGGAAACTCCACTGAGTGTTTCCAGGTGTTGGGGAGAATAATTTTATTGTAATTTTGGGAGCAGTGTGAAGTTTGACAAGAAGGTTGAGTCAGTGAAGACTGCAAGTTTGAAGAAGTGCAGACGCCAGGTTTTAATCAAGAAGTCAACACTGACATTCGTTCCTCAAATGACCACTGGATTCCCATGTTAAAATGTCTAACTTTACAGCAGAAATAAACTTGTTTATAACCTGACACAAAAACAGTTTTGGTCTCTACAGCTAATTTCCTCCTTCATGACAACTGTACAGAAGGTGAATATTTATATAACTCACCTGTTTACATTTTATTAAGGATTAAAGTTATATGTAATTGACGGCAGGCTACGTTGAGTGACAGGTGGATGAGTGTATGAAGTCTCCACACACATTCCACTTCTTTGCCTACTTTTGTATTAGCTGGGTGTTAGGGGCATAGTCACGCACTGCTAAGATGGCAATGGTGGAGCAGCTCACTCTGAGCTTCAAAGTACTGTTTGGTTGCTGTGATCCATGCCCATGACTAGGAAGTCTAAGAGGGGAAGTAGCTCAAGTATTTTCTTTAACAAACTGAAAGGATTTCAGTAATACAAGGGACCATCTTACATTGCAAACTCTCATTTTATTATCCTCTTTTATCCAACTTTATTATCTACTCTAACTATTGAAAACCCAGCCCAGAGATATAAGAGTTAATACAAAGTTGAAACCCATTTATTTAATTTGGCTTTTAATAAACGTTTTAAAAATGTCATTTACAGATTTGTTTTTAGTTTTAATTTAAATATATAATCATCTAATTGTCTAGTTTTATTGTCCTTCTAGCTAGTGGTTCCTGAGTTGTTTTACACCATTTCGTTTCCTTCCTCAAAAGTATTCAAGTCATACACCAAGCTAAACTAGTGTTCTTCATCTGTTAAGTGTAATTATTTGAGAAGTATCAAAGTGATGAAATATTTGCTGTGATCTCATGAGACAAACCTGGTTGAACCTTCGTGTGAACGCGACCACATTTGGAGCCAAACTGTGTTTCTCCTTCCCGTTCCATCCACAGCTGGCAAGCTCCTACGAATCAGAAAATCACAGCAGCCAACAGATGTGACAATAACCAACTTCACCAAGAGAAAGATGGTTGAGTCTACAGATTCATAAGCAGATGAGCCAATGACAGTAACACACCGGACTGTAGCTGATGACTACTGATCACCTCATGTTCAAGCACAGTCATAAAAAGCCTTTATATACAGTTCACCCTCAGAGCTGTTGACTCTTCAGTGTGGGTAAAAATACAAGTACCCCAGGAACAGGAAGCATCAGAAAGATAAGCTGATACTAACTAACCACTAATTCTTTAAGCTCCATGCAGAGAACTTTAACATGGCAGTGACAGCCTGACCAGCCACTTGCTTAACTTCTATGTCTATGAAATTAAAAATATATACCATGTGCAGAATTTTAAATATCAAAGTTAAACTAACAGTGAAAAAAAAAATAAAAAAAAGAATGGAAACAGGACATAGACCCTACAGAAATATTTGTAGTGCTGCAATGATATATGGCATTTTGAGCTAAATGAAGCAGACACCATCCTCACCACCTTGATTTAGCGTGTCAAGATATTAAAATCTGTTAATTACCAAACAAGATGAATGTCATTAGTTTTTAAATTAGTATTTGGTCACAAACCAAAACTTTGACCTTATAAAAGATGCTCAATATAAAGTCAGAGGTTCACCAAAGTTATAACAGTTCATCCTGAGAAAGGCTTCAATGTCTGTGTAAAATCTCATGGATCCATATAGTAGTTGTTGAGATATTTCACTTTGAACCACAAATGTCAACTTTGTGCATCTCCACAGTCAGGAGGATTCATCCCCTGAGGAACACAAATGTCTAGACAACTTTCATATCAAATCTTTATCATTCCATAGAGCCACTGATACAGTCTTAGCGTGGTATTGACGTAAAACTGTTCTTTTCTCAGTTTCATAAACTAGAGTCATCTAGACCGAATGAAAATAGCAGGGATTAACCACCGTACATTCACCAGTGGAAAACCCCTTGTCTTTTACTTTGTGCCAATTTGAATTACAGAATGAAAAGCTAAGCTCTCATTCTTCCCAGGACTCTATCCAGTTTTTGACAATCTTCAACAAGCCATTAACAACAGAAACTCCTGCCCTGAGAGGATCCAAATACAAATTCTATTTTCTACAAGCTTATTTTCATTTGGACCTCTCCCCCGTTGGACTCCACCTCCCAGCAAGACGTTTGATTAAAAGCAATGTTGTGATGACTGACAGATTATTCGGAACTAAAGTTACAAATTCAAAGTGTTTTGATGACAACAGTGGAGAGCACCATCTACACATCGATCCAAAATCTCCCATAGACATTGAGATCCAAGATCTGGTCTTCCAACCATCAGCCTTCACATCCTGCATGGAAGCATCTGCATTTGTTATCTACACTTAGTGTCACTTTAGTTTTGCTTTTAATTAAAGTTCAGGCAGCCATGACAATCTTTTTTATGTTCTATGTACAGGACTGACAGTTTCTTGTTTCCTCCTGCAGGATTTTCCTCAGTGCTCTATCGTGGAGGTGTGACTCACCTGAGATTAAGAGCACCTCCACTTATATCAGTAGCATTGATTATATAAGATGTTTTATTCAGTTTATTAAGCACCAGGGAAAATGATCAGTTACAATGAGCTGCATCAAACAGATCAGGCTACATATTTAAAAAGCTAGGTGATTTATTAAACCTTCATCTATAACGAGACAAGATGGCACCTTTTCCTGTTTTCACATTAAGTTTTATATGTCAATAAATCTCAGGCTCTGCTGAAGAGCTTGCGATCAGGGCTGGGCAGGAAATACACTTAAGGTTCATCAGTATATTTTCAATTGAGATTCAGGATGAGACAAAAACTTATTTTACTTATTTAATTTATCATCTCTGTGCAAGAGCTGCAATAGGTCTGTACTGTGCTACTCTGGTGACAACATTTTGTCTCAAACCTTTCAGAGTTGGTTGGTTGTGGGCTCTGCTCATCTGTCTGGAAAAGCCACTGCACAACGTTGATCCATAATAAGTTGCTTTCATCAAGATGATGAACTCTTTTTGAGCTGTTCACAGGAGGAGGACTCCAAACAGTAAGGGAGGTACTTATGAATACCCAACACTGCAGGTCTGACAACGTACTGGACCAGGTTTTGGACGTGAGCTCACAGACACAGTCATTCTTAGAAATAAAATGGCTGTGCTGCTGCATTTATAGACCTTTGGAAAAATTAAGAGCCTGACTGCGTGTGAGAGCGTCACCTTTAGTTCATTTCTAATTATCACTTGCTAATGTCTCTACCATCACTGCTGCCTTGCAGACTGGGAGGGAAAGCCGTGACTGGAATTTCATTGACTATCTGAGGATGAAGTGAGGTTTCCAGTGGAGAGTTCAACCACTAAGACCAGTCTGGTCCCAACAGCTGTGAAGATCATCATGGCTGCATCAGAAGGGCTTCAAACAGAGGAACATCAAACAGAACAGGCCACAGAATCATGTGTGGAGAGTTTCCTCATGAAAACAAAAAGTCGTCTTAAATTCCTTGTGGACTTCCCCCCCCCCATCCCCCACAGTCGTTGAAGGGGTAACAGCAACACAGTAGAGTTTCCTAATGACTCAGGACTGAGATGACACTCAAGAGACCAATCATTTACCTCAGGCTGTATCGCTTTGAAGACTGGTGCATCCATCAGCGTGATCTGACTCTGAAATAACAAAAAGGAAATTCATGTTATCTTTTAATAAGCAGGAGGTCAGATTTTATATATATATTTCTATTATTCCCCACTCGCCCCTGTGGGGAGTCTTTTCTGCGTTTCCTCCTTCAAACGCTCGTCCTCTACCAGAGGCCTGGGAACTTCAGGGTTCTGTGCAGTATCTTAACTGTTCCTAGGACTTCACTCTTCCAGACAGAGCTCTCCAATGTTGTTCCTGGAATCTGCTGGAGGCTCTCTCCCAGTTTGGGGGTCACAGCCCAGAGAGCTGTGTGTGTATGTACTGATTTTATAATATATACATATGTTATATATATATATACATATGTTTTATATATATATATATATATATCTAAATCGAGATCGT
>CM076666.1:3093337-3105735 GCA_038496675.1 Rachycentron canadum
ATATATATATATATATATAAAAAACAGACCTCTTCACTTCAGGTTGTGTTGTAGAGCTTATTTCATTTGCATGTTGATTTTGCTGGTGTCAGCAATTATGATGACAAGATGTGAAAATCCACAACTGAATAAACACCAAACTGATGTGTTCATATAAACTGCTGAAACAGAAGCCTCTTTTCATTTGTTGAGCTCTTGTTGTCGAGCTTCTTGACTGGCTCGGCTGCTTCAGAGATATCAGATCAGTGATGCGATTGTGATTGAGTGTAGCTATTAATCAACACAGCCACTAAAATATATTACATTAGAGTAATTTCATTTTGCACAAACTGAATAAGCAAACAGTTGGTTTCACATCAACTGGAAACTAACAATTGTTTGGCCACTTCAAAGCAGAAAAATTGCAGCTGGAAACAGCTGCCTACTGGAAACATGAACGATAAAAAAAAAAAAAAAGAGCAAGTCTGCCCTAAAACCTAAAAGACAGAGCACCAGAGAGTCAGTGTGTGTTTGGAGCCCTGTCACATTCAAGTTGTCAGTCAGTGTTCTGTTGTTGGACTGGACTGGTTGTGATTCGTTTGCTGTGGCTCAGGTTAAACATGAACAGATACATGAATGATAATCAGTATTGTTTATTATCTAAAGATAAATGAAGGGATAAGTGACACTTCCTACATGGAGCCACTCCTCCTTATTTTAAGCCCTACATTCTGTGCAAGTTGTCTTTCAACTGGTGGTGCCAGTGGCCAAATTGCTTATATTTTGCGAACAACCAAATTTACACAAATTACCAGAAATCCGTTCTTCTTCACTGCCCTGAAACAGCAGCTGCCAGTGGCTACACAGAGCAACTTCCTGTGTAGACTACTGTTTTAGCAAAGAATTGATTTGGGAAAATTGCAGTTTTATTTTGGAAATGAAAATTAATAAATGGCGTAGCATTTCTGATACTAGTATCAGTGTTGGAGCAAGCCTAGCTCCAGTTTGAGCACAGAGGCCTTCCTCTTACTCGTGGACACCAGCCCCATGTTTTCCTGCAGCTGTGTGGTAGATGAGCCAAAACCAGAACAGCAGCTGCTAATACCTCTGAGCCCCCAGCATCCTACTTGAAGGAACATCGTTACAAAACCAAACTTCAGCTGCCTCTGAAAATGTGTAAAACCTTTTCAACATAAGAAATATGATCACATGTGTACTCACAGCAAACTCCTCAGGCGTCACCTTCAGTACATCGAAGACAACAGCATCGTAGCTCTTGGCGTAGTCCACACAGGGTCCATCCAGAGAGTCAGAGCTGCTGCTGGCCTGAGAGACACACACATTCAGCCGTCATGTTAACAGCTACACACCTGCGTTCGCAGCCAAACACACAACTACTGCCATCCGTCGACTTGTAAAGTCAGTCAGAATATAGTGAGTCTCAAGTGAACTTTGTTAGTTACATCACTCTTTCTGCAATGGAACAACATGTCTTATTCCTACACACTACAATACAATACAACACAAGACAGCAGTGAGAATTTCTCTCCTCAGGCCTCCCCTCCATCCACTGCAACTTTAACTTGAAAATGTCTCCATGAAAGTGGAGTCACTTCAGTTTCAGCTGATCTGTGGTTTCTAACAACTATTAACGGCTTAAAAACTGTTATTTTGGTTCTTATGCATACGCAGACGACAAGTGCAAATTTGATCAAATCCTTTGTATATAAAAGAAAATGATGACAAACATTAATATTCACTCAAATGTGTTGGTGTAAATAAACAGACAATCAGCTCCTTTATTAGATCATAGTCCAACCATGCTGCATCCTGATTGGCTCACTCACTAAGAAAATTTTATATAATAACAACTATAATCTTTATTTATGGAGCACTTTTCAAACAAGAGATGTTAATAATGCTTAATGATAAAAAAGAATACTAAAAGAATAAATAAAAACAAACCAGAAATGAACAAAAAACAAAAAACCCAGAGCTAAGGTTTGCACATACAGTTTGCTTTATTGTTTGCATTAAGAAGTTTGTTTATCTTCTGTTTATGCATTTCTGTTGTGAATGGAAAATAGTTTTACAAAAAAAAAAAAAAAAAAAAAACTGACAGTAAATAGAGTCAGTCAATGAAGGTTTTTAAGTTTGATACGCAACACTTTCAATTAACTTTATTTATGTAGCACCTTTAAAAACCTGTAGAAACTTTAAACCTTTAAAAACCAATTGCTTTGAAAATAGAACAAAAGCAATAGTAGGCAGGAGGCTCCAGGGGTAATGTAACAGTGAAGCCAGGAAAAATCAGGACAGAAATAAGGTAAAGTTAAAGAAGAAAGACATTTTATATACGTACTTCAGTATAAATAGGATCAATTAGAGAGAGATGTCATATAAAAGTAATAAAAGGACAACAAAAAGACATTAAAGCTAAATGTGATATTTAGGTGATGAAATCCACATGGAGGAAACATGTCAAGTCACAAACACTAATGTGTGAGCAAACACGGACCTTAGTGTGTCACATAGAGACAGGAGGAAAAGAAGAAGAGACTCATCACAGCACACAGAACGACACAAAACCTAAATACTCACAGCATCTTAAATGTGGGTAAATCACATCAACACGCACTTGAAAATAGAAATGACTTTCATAATGTGAATCACCGTGTTATTATAATCAAGCGGAGCTTCCACCAAGTAAAAACAGATGCTTTGTTCCTGGCACGTCACCCATTTCAAATTATCATAATACAGCATAAATACTCTGATGTTTATTTAGCCTCGACTCAGTCTGCTCTAACGCTGACTTCTCCTCCTTCCTGGTTACTGAGGCTCAGCTCTGACATTTCCATCAACAAAAACCCAATGGAAAGCCGTTTAAATTTGAGACAACACGTGCTCACATCTATTTTACATGTTTTGGAAAGAGTTTTACCCTGATCAACAGCAGGTTCATCCAACACAGGTCAGATTATCAGAAACATACATCAACATGTCAGACACCAACACGGTGACTCATACTAGTTTAAAACTCGTCAGTCGAGCTCATAAAGGGGAGGTAATTGTACTAATTACAGCCATTGAGTAATTACCTTTTACCAATAATTAAATGGGCGGATTTATGAAACCTAAATAAACAATGAACTATGTCTAATGGTGATTGAATTGACCAGAAAAAACAGAAAATACAGGTAGTTTCATCAGTAAGGCTGGACACTGTTATTCAAGCTGTTAGAAAGAAATCAGAGAAGAATCAGGAGAGGTCAAGAACAAGAAAAATACACACACACACACACACACACACACACACACACACACACACAGACACACAGACACACACACACACATCTGAGCAGGGGCAGTACATTAAATATAAGTCAAAGTCAAGTTGAGTCTTTCATCTGTGTTGGTCATGTGACTTAAGATGCCACCTCCAGGAATTGAAATGTAAGGGCTGATCCATTACATGGTTCGAGTGCATAAAAACACATTCACTGCTTTTATTAGATTTCAGTTATATTTTACTTGAATCCTTCATTTGGGCAGAACCTTGAAAAACTAGTTGGCTATTCTCAACATTGGCTCACTTGCTTATATAATAAGAATATTATATAATATTTTTGCAATGATTTGATTAATCAGTTTAAAAAGGTCAAGATCTTGCAGAAATACTTAAACCTATCTTAACACTGTAAAATGTCTTTGTTTGGATTAACCGGCCCAAAAATCAAAGATATTAAATGTGCAGATCAGATAAAATGGAGGACGACAGCAGATCCACATTTAAGAACCAGACAATGTTTGGTGACGTCTACATGAAAAATTACTGGAAACATTTTGGCCCCCAGGGACAAAACATATCTGGGCCATGTGGAAATTATCAACTGTGTTGCAGGATTTGTAAGTGGGGTCCTTTATCTGCCTGATGTAAAAGAAACGTCTAAATAGAAATAATTATTTATATTTGACTATTAATGAATTGATAAGTGATTTAAAAAAAAAAAATAGTTTGTTTTGAGTCAAACATCACAACAGAAACAGCTGAGCTCTACATCAGATGAGCAGCCAGGACACTGATGATCTGACTCACTGTCCTCAGCCCTGCAGCTGGAAGAGGAGCAGCAGCATCATGACGTCGCCTCCTGCACTGATAACTCACACTGACGTTAACCTGCACACGAGCACAGTGCTGTTCCTGAATATGACGCAATGCCTGAATGTCCACCGTTCAGCCAAGAGGATTAAATGTCAGGACTGTAGCTGAAAAATACAAAATCACAGTAGCAATAAAATATTACAGCACTCAGCTTAGTCCAAGAGAAGCTGCTGCTTCGTAGAGTTTGGGAAACCTCCAGATTCCCGGACAAAAGCTGGCATTACACTTTTCCTCAGATCAGAGGTGGAAGTTAGTCACAAGCAAGACTCAAGTCTTAACCTTCAAATGTGTAAGTCCCAAGTCACTGTGTTTAGACTCAAATGCCACTACAGCACTGTTCGGAGCTGTTTCTTACCTCTGAGGTGACTGAGTTGATGCTGGTGCCATCTGAGAGCCCGTTCCTGCGATACATGCTCACACAGGGACTGGTGGGATCTGCAGGTCAGGGCCTTTAGCTGGGGGGCACACATAACCTCTCATCCATACCTGGGGACAGAGGAGGATACAGTCTTAAACCTCTTTAACATGGAGAGGATCTGAGCTTCTCTGCTGATTGGCTCGCTGTTTTCTGAGTGATCCAATAAAAATATAGCAGATTTCACATAAACACTCAAAACAAATAAACCAAATCCTTCAAGGTTGGATGGTGGGTCCAGGTGGGTGTGGCTCCATTTCTCTGTGGACTGAGACCTTTGATTACAAATTAGGTGTAGGTTCTATATTAATACTGTGAAAGTATCAAATAAGACATTGAATATGAATACATACATTCATTTGGATGTAGCCTTTACCCCCAGGCCACCAGGGTCTCCAACTATATAGTCTTGCACTAAACAGAGTCAATCTGATTGTCTATAGAGATAACGTGACGAACAACCATGAGAACTAGAAATTAAACTATGAATGTACATGTCATCTGTCACTTGGTCCTTAAAGACTGGTTCTATTTACAGACCAAAGTTTCAGTTTAGCCTTTAGTTCCAATCGTGAGGAGAGGAAGAGAAAGACATCCACAACCACACACTGAGGAATGGGCAGAGGTAGATTTCATCATGCAATTATTTTGGCAGATATTGCGATATGTCTTCATTTCAGTGGGAAAAATTGTTTTTCTTCATTTAATTTTTACTGAAAAATTTAAAACTGATGTGATTTTTGCTGAGTCTGTTCCTTTATTACAGGAAAAGATGAGTTGTAGGCCGGGGAGTCTCCACAACACTTATCTGATAACTCCACCCACACCAGTACATGAGGGAATAAATGACCTTCATAAAATGCTTCTTTATAAAAAAAGAAAGACATACATTTCCATAAGTGTACACGTTATCTATATAGCATAAAGACAGGGAGCACAGTAAGAAGTGAAATTATCTCTAGAAATAAGACTGATTCTGACTCCACCTTATCCCTGCAACACGTGTTGCTCATCTCCTTTATTTGCAGGATATTGCACTTAGTCACATTACAAATCTTATTATATTTCAGTTAACTGTGCAGCCCTAATAAATCTGAATACATGTTGCACAAGGAGTCACACATGGAAGCAGACAGTGTGCAGGAACTGGACTTAATGTGCAATACAAGTCAGACATGACAGAAGCAGCATCACTGAGAGGCTGTCTTCAGTGCTGAGATGCCCTCTAATGTGCAACTGAAATGCTGCAGGGGCACAGGACCACAGTCACGTGATACCGTCCAACATCCAGCACCTGCATGTAACAGGGTGAGCAGTATTTACTTACTCGCATCAGTGGCTATAGCAGTGGCAGCAGAATTGATTTGTGCGGAGTTTTTTTTCTTGTCTATTACAGCAGGAAGTCGTGAAGAAGCACAGTGGGCACCATTACTCAGCCTGGGAAGAACAGCTGTGTAATGTCAGCTGTGTGTTTGAATCAGTCTGAGAAACATAACCTGAGGATCATTCTGATCTCCTCTCAGCGTCACAGCCTTCACAGGGCGCACAGCGTGAAACTATACAGATGATCTCACTGTATAAAAACTGTGCATCAGAGACTGAAGACTGCAGGTGAAAAGCATTGTCTGGAGAGGTCAGGGTTCAGCTCAGCAGTCGACTCTTTCTAGATGCTCAGAGTGAATAAAAACAGAAGCATTATCCGAAAGTAGCTCATGTTAAACACAAGTAAAATATGAAATAAATATCTGCCAGGGTCCAGATATCAGGTAGGCATTTAAGAAGTTAGATTTTAATGTATAATCAATACCAACTGATCAATAATCAATTTATGTTCCTGAACATGGACACCTTCAGTACAGCAGAAGTCCCAGGACGTGAATACAGACAACTGACACACACATGGAGCCACCAGATGGCAGTACACACCAACATGACTCACTGCATTAGACAGAGTCTGCTGCTCTGTTGTGGGTTCACACTGTGAAAGCGACACGGACAGACACAACAATCACTATGCATTTTGAGTGGCCTGTTGATGGACACAATATCGCACAATGCACTCACTGAAATCAAAGTCAAGGCTCAAAGCCGCTCACGGCCACAACAAATGAAACCAAGTGATGGATGTTGGTAAAACAACAAATGGGGAAAAAATGTGAGTGGGTGGTGGAAAATATGATGAAAGTACTACATTTTGGGTCATTATTATAATATTCAAAACACACAAAGGGAAACAATCCGAAACAAACACATTCACTGGTGAAATTTGTGTTATGTCCCGAAGGAATCTTTCATTTTCATGAGTCTTGGGTCAACTTGAAGACAAACACTTGTTTTTTTCAACTGTCCGATACGATGGTTGTCATGGCTACAATAATTAACACAAGGACTGTGCCAACAGTGGTGTATCTAGTTTGCAATGGTTACTACAACAGTCATGATTTAGTCAGTTTCAGAAAAGATGGCGATGTGGGTTAAAATAAGTGCTTCCCCCAACATTAGACGATCTCTGTGACCATGCCATTGTCAACGTGGTTAACTTTGTGGAGCAGGAATCATGTAAACAACAAAAAATGCTACTTTCACCTGGGAATCGAACGCCGCCCTCCTGTGTCATATTCCTGTGAGTTGTTGACCCATAAATCCACCCCAACCTCCTTCTTCATGGACTTTGTCGCTCTATAAACTACATCACTGCACTTTTCCCTTTGCTCCTGTCATAGTTACTACAATATTAGAAATAGCCTAGCAACAAAATCTAACTGCAGGTCATAATAACCTGCTGACAGACGACCTCTGGGCTTGTTTCTTACAGGACTGTCTCTAAACCCACATCAGTTCATCTTTATCAGTCACAGACCTGCAGCTGTGATTGATGTGACAGATTTTCTCTCTGGTTCATTTCTGCAGTAAAGATGCTGTGAACTTTTCCTCAGAAACTTTGAAAACTGCAGGTTAAACTGGGCTAACGGATGCTTTCAGTGATGACTGACTAATATACTGTAATCCCTCCATCCATCCTTTTTCTTTATCTTATCCCAGGCCAGATGGGACATGTAGTCCCTCGGGAGAGTTCTGGGTCTACCCTGAGTTCTCCTCCCAGTTGGACCGACCCAGAAAACCTCCAGAGGAAGGTGCCAGGAGGCTTCCTTATCAGATGACTGAACCACCTCCACAGGCTCCTTTCAACATAAAGGAGCAGCAGCTCTACTCCGAGCTCCCTCTGGATGTCCAAGCTCCTCTCCCTATCACTATGGCTGAGGCCAGCCAGCCTACAGAGGAAACCCAATTCAGGTGCATGTGTCCGTGATCTCTGTCTTTCAGTCACTACCCAAAGCTCATGGCCATAGATTAGGGTTGGAACAAAGATCAACTGGGAAATCAAGAGCTTTGCTTTCCAGGTCAACTCCTTCACCACAACGGTCTGTACAAGGTCTGCGTACTGCTGACTCCACACCGAGCCGTCTGTCAGTCTCTCACTCCATCTCACCCTCACTCGTGAACAAGACTCTGAGACACTTGAACTCCTTCACTTGGGACAGTAGCTCGACCCCCACCTGGAGGGAGCAGTCCACCATTTTCTGGATGAGAATGGCCTCAGACTTGGAGGTAAAGTCTCATCCTGGCTGAAAACACTCACTATTCCATTAACATTAAGGCTGCGAACAACCCATAATGCAGCAGTCTGTAAAACACTGTAGTTACACTCTCTCCATTTAAGAATATTTGAGGTTATGCACATGAGGTCTCATTCTCAAATATTAAAAAAAAAAAAAACTCCCATTTTTACAAACCTAATTTCCAGAAAAACAATATAGTCTCATATTCAGATATTCTCTCCACAGTGGTGCAGAGCTCAGCGACACACTGACAGTAACCTCAGAAACATTCAGCATCAATGCTTCATTTGATGCTATTACTTTGAACTACTACCCATAATGCAATACAGCAGAAAAAAAGAAAGAAAGAAGGAAAAGGTGATGATACTTCCAGCAAGATACTGAAACAAAACTACGATCAAAACCAACTACATGTCTGAACCACATCAGGTTTATAACCACGTTGTCTGACAAAATTAAAAAACACATTAAAGATAAGCTGTGATTTCAGCTCGGCCTGAATTTACCTATAAAATAATAATTCAGAGTTACACAGAATATTTGCCTTTTATTTTTTCCTGTTTTACTTTTATTGCAGTCGTAGTGAGAGAAAGGGCTGCAGGCCAGACTCAAACCCATGGCGCCAAAGCAAAAACGGCCTCTGTCCGGATCCAGTCTTTATTTAATTCAACTCCAAAAGGAAACAGACCTTTATTAGATCAGGTCTTTATGTCCGACTCCCTTTGTTTGATATGTAGAGCTGGTCCCAGCTGTATTTTAGTACAGATTCTCTCTCTCTGGTGTTTAGTTATTTCTCTTTTTAATAATGATACTGAGGCTCACTGTATTGAAGTGCTCCTCCTCTTCTCTGCAGTTTCTAAGCAGGCAAGAAACCAGCGTAACTAAGTAGACTGTAACAAGAGGTGGACTCCCCCATTCATACATGGTCCAGTTGTTTGTTTAAAAAAAAAACAACAACAAATAATGTGCTAAGTTAGCAAAACTGCAGACTGTAAACACCCACTAACAGAACCTGTTTGTACCAGAAACTGTGACTCAGTGACACTCAGCTGAGTGGAGGTGGAAATACGACCCGTCAGACAGACACACAGGGATAGTCCAGGTTATAGGGCTGGCCCTGCTGTTACCGTCCAGCCAAAAAATAAAATGCTATGTCACTGACCAATGAAACTAATGATAACATGATTAAAGTCAGAGATTTCTCTGGTTTGGAAACTGATAGAAACATGATAATGTAAGATCACAACTCAACAACACATAACACAGGTGCATTGAATGTGTTACATCATTTAACACCGTATATATTTTAGTATGGACTGTGGAAGTGTAACCAATGTCACATGTCACGTCTGTCACCAGCAGTACAGATCTAGATCCAAACCTCCTGCACTGTTCAGCATCAACACAACATTCTAACATATCTGAGTTTGGATGATGTTTCAGATAAATACCTGAGTTTGCCTCTGCCTGCTAACAAACAGTATTCATGGACTTTTTGTTTTTGCTGCTGTCTCAGTGCAGTCGGCTGATGTTAGCTTCAGGGTCGCTGTACATGCTCTGCTGGTGAGGAAGAAACTGCAGCATAGAGATGCTCCGTGGGTTTGAGTCGAGGGTGGAACAGTGGTGCAGTGGTTAGCACTGTTGCCACACAGGCTCTGGGTCTATATCTATACTGTAATAGGCTGTATAGATAATGGATGGAAGGAAGTTTTACATAGTTGTCCACTGCAGAGAACTGACTCCTGCTCAGTGTGCAACTTTGTCACAGCTTAAAAAAAAAAAAAAAAACAAATATGGCAGAACGTGATGGTGAACTGTGTCCAAGCACATGTGCCCTGAACAGCTTTTAAAACCAGTTTGAGATCCACCATGTGTGAACACGCCGTCACAACAAACAGCTGAGACAGACAGGAGGAGGAATTGCGGATGTGAGTCTCGATCACTGGACCATCGGTCAGATTACACTGAGCTCCACACTGAGTCAGTACAGCGCTGCACTGAATTCACAGTGTCAATGACCCAATGACCTGTAAACCACTGTGCTGCCATCAGTCCATCATACTGAGGTTAGAAGAGGGTGAATTGTTTTACCTCTTCTGTCTTTAACACCCAGTCAACAGGGACTGAGAGGAGGATGACAACCAGCTCAGCTGTGTTTTGTTTTAAAAAACACAGACTAATGAGCACAGAGGAAATCACTATCTGACAGATCAAAAGATGAATGAAAGAAAGCGTATTGAGGTGTCCACTGTGTTTGAGAGTTAACTGATTACACGAAATTTGAAAGAAGTTGTCACAATGTTTTATCAAATACTGTAAGATGTGGGTCAAAAAGAACAAAGTCTCCGGTGTTTTGACTTTAAGTCCAACTAAAAGCCATGAAATGTGCAATTCAGAAGTTGAAGTGAAGTCAGCTGAGAAGGAGGAGGAGGAAAAAAGAAGAAGCAGCAGCAGCTTCAGCCTGTTGCTGTGATACAAGGTTGCCCCATTAAAAAAAAAAAAAAAAGAGAAGTTGTGGTTTTCTGGGTAAAAAGCACTGTATGGTTTATATTTCTCAACTGGAATTATGAATTTATTATATTCAAGGGTTTATGATCAATGTGAGGTAAAAATAAAGGTTTGGTCTCCGGCTATTTACAATCACGACATTTAAAGGGAGTCGTCACTGTTTTCCACAAGGAGGAGCGAGTATCAACATCAGCTTTATATGAACTGAATTACTGACACTGTGGAAAAGAATTCATTCATTCACCAGAGTCTGAAAATAATGGACAAATGTGTCTCGGATCAGTTCAATATGAAACATTTTCGAAACACACGACATTTCCATATTTTACAGTACAAGAGTTACTAAAATATCAAAATGCATGTATTGTAGAAGACAGGTTGAGGGCCACAGGGTGAAAAACAAGCTTCCACCCAACCTTTTCCCCAAAATGTTTCTGTCCACATCCGGCTCCAAACAATATAGGCCAAATAATATATCTCTTTTCAATTTCTTTTTAATTCTTCCTGGTGCTAATACAACGTGGTCCTGGTAAAGACAACATAAAAGTCACAGTGATGGGCCTTTATACAAGAGGGGAAAAGGGATGTTATTTTAAAACATTTTAAATGTTTTTAAAGATCTTATATTTTTATTTTTACATAGTTATATCCTTTCAGCAAAATTGCACTCTTTTGCAAATGATTTGTGGAGCACTTGTAAACTCTTCATGGCCCAACAGTGGGCCCTGGCTCAAAGGTTGGGAAACCAGTGTTTTAGAGGCTGAAAAAGCTCCATAGGAGCGCTGTCACTGCCGTCGGCCATGTTTGACTGACACTGAACAAACCCATGCTGCTGTCTCACGTGTCTGGGAGTCTGTTGCTGGTTGATACTACAGAAGCTGAAGTGAGTCAAATTAACCAGAGTAGTTAACCACTGTAACCAGCTGTTACAGCCCCATGTGCCTCTGTTGCTTCTGTTTTTCTGCCCTGTCCCCTTGTGGCTCCACCCAGGCTTCTCCTGATCATCAGCCAAACAAAGATACACCTGTCTGGGGTAGGAAGGCCTTAAAAAGGAGGCACAGGCTTCTGACATGGGGACTGCTGTGCTTGCTGCCCCTCAGCCTCAAGTTGTTTTGTTAGTCTTCTGATTTAATTGAGTTTTCTGTTGATTTGGCATGGCTTGTGTTTTCAACATGGGAGCTGCCGTAGTGACTTGGAGTTTGCTTGAGAGCACCTTAATCAGTTCGTCATCAGGCAGACTTTATTATTTTGCCTTTATTTTTGGCGGTATACCTGGACGTGGGTAGGTTGTCTGGGTTTGGCAATGGGCCTTACCCTGTGGCCACTGCCAGCTTAAAGACTTCAACGTTCAAAGAAGCCTCCCGGGGCGCCACTGAAAACTAGCTAGGCTAGTTAGCCAACTTGTTAGGCAGGTAGGGGTTGGGGTGCCTCTCAACAGCTTGATTCTCTTGAGTGCATGTGGCAACATTTGTGTGTAGTGGTAGACTACTTTGTGACCATTTTGTGGATGTTACTGTTTGGTTTAATGCAGTTACTGTTTTGTTTTGACCTCCTTGTGTGCGGGATAAAGTCCACAGATCGTTGGATCTTCGTTTGGTGGGGTTGGTTTCCCAGTATGTCAGGTCAGTGTGTGTGGCTGGTTGGGCCATTTACAGTTATAATCAAATGAATTACACACTCATATATATATATATATATATATATATATATA